>JASCZW010009571.1:0-41643 GCA_034211315.2 Aedes japonicus | reverse complement strand
AAATTCTGTAAATAAATAAAAGAGAAAAGAAGAACAATTTGGAGGAAAGTACACAGAAAAAAACTTAAAATAAATTCTGCTCGTTCAATTCCAAGCCAGTATGCAGAACGAAATTGTTTGTAATTTTGCATGCGCCATTAGGGTGATGCAAAATTCGAAATATTTGCTCCCTAAGCTTTATCGACGCCAATTTGGGTCCTGATAGTCCTCAAAAATTTTAACACATTTGGTTTAATTTGGCTTTGCACACGCTATTCAAAGTTTGTATGGGAATTAGTATGAAATACCTCAAACTTACATTTCCAGATCCCTAACATCTTGATATTATGTCCTTAAACCGAATCTTATATACATTCATATGTGTAAGTTTTCAACTATCAAAATGCTGAAGATACCTGACATGTAAATTTTATGCAAAAATAGTTATTCAACAAATATATTAATAAAGTAAAATATGTAATGTATATAAAATATATAAATATAAAATATATAAAATATATATAATAATATAAATAAAATAAAATACATAAAATATATGAATATAAATAATATATATATATAATATATAAATATAAATAATAAGAAAACAAAAATAAGAATAAAACATCATACCTAAACTGTATTTTATGTTTTATTGAATTACTATTTTTGTATAAAATTTCCATGTCAGGTATCTTCGGCATTTTGATAGTTGACAGGATAGTAGACGAAATACGCGTATCTGTCGAAGATAAGCAAAGGTAGTTGGAATTAAATGGAGATTACTAATTTTTCTTCTAAATTATAGTTACAAGTATTCCACTAAACAGCTCAAACCCTCTAGGATTCACGCAAAACATTGTTTCCCTGGATCAAGAAAATAGAGAACCTACTACGAAATCGTCCAATACACCTTTGCTAGATAGCTGGTGAAACTCGGAATAGTTCGCTACTTGACGTCACTATCCTCAGGAAAGATGCTACGAAAGTAATGAACTAAGCTATCCATCAGTAGTCGGAAGAATAGAGAACGTTGGGCGCTAGACCAGAAACGTAAGATGTAGAGTAGAAAAAGACGTAACAGGAAATGTCGGAGGTGAAACAGACTTTGTTCCAGATGCTGTGGAAAAAGTGGAGAACGTAGGAAAATCAAATGGAGTCAAATATATGGAAAGAAATTTATGAGCGATGGTAAGGGAATAAATAAACGGTAGCTGATGATGTAAACACTGAATTCAGAAATTTGTATAGAAAGAAGATGTTGAAGAAAAAGTGAGCTCGATGCAATAGAATTGAGACAGCGAAAATACGGCGTAGAAGAAAATAAATGAATGAAAGAAGAAAGAACGAAAGCGAGTCAGAGGAGATTATTAAGAGGATGCAGATAAAGAGAGGTGAAAAGTAATATATGACAAAGATGAAGATACAAAAGCCGGTGATACAAACGCTCAAGTAAAAAAGGAGGGGATCCAGTTGATCCAGTAAAAGCAAATGGAAAATATAACAAAAAACTGTATTAAAAGTGAATGGAAATAGGACTGAAGGCAGAAATAGAAAATGGAGAATATGAAAATATAGTGAATATGAATGAATGGTTAAGAAGATTAAGAGAAACGGATGAAAAGAAGTTGAAAAATAGAGGCGGTAAAAGATAACTGAAAGTAGTGAACCGGAAGAAGAGAAGCGGAAGAAGAGAAGTGGAAGAAGAAAGGCCGAAAAAGAGCACTGAAAGAAGTAAACCGAAAGAAGGGAAGCCTAAGAAGAGAAGTGTAAGAAAAGGAGTAGAGAAGTAGAAACGGAAGAAAAGAAGTGGGATGAAAGAAGTGGAAGAAGAAAAGTGGAAGAAGTGAATCGGAAGAAAAGAAGTGAAAGAAGATGGATGGAAGAAGCGCACTGAAAGAAGTGAACCGAAAGAAAAGAAGCCGACGAAGAGAAACGGAAAAAGAGAAGTATAAGAGGAGAAGCGGAAAAAGAGATACAGAAGTGGACGAAAAGAAGCGGGATGAGAGAAACGGAAGAAAAAATGTGGAAGAAGAGAAGTGGAAGAAGTTAATCTGATGAAGGGGAGCGGAAGAAGAGAAGCGGAAAAAGAGGACGGAAGAAAAGAAGCGGAAGTAGATAAGTGGCAGAAGAGTAGTGAAAGAAGAAAAACAAAAGAAGAGAAACAAAAGAAGAACAGAACAACAGAAGAAGAGAAGCGGAAGAAGAGATTGGTTGAAGAGAAACGGATTAACGGAAGAAAAGAAACGGAAGAAGTGAACCAGACGTGGGGAAAGAGAAGCGGAAGTATTCCAGTGGAAGCAGAGAAGTGGAAGAATAAAGCGGAAAAATAGAAGTTGTTCGGATTTACTTCAACAAAGTCCTTGAAATCAACACAAACTTTTCGTAACAGCTGATCATAAAATTTAGTTTCAAACCCGTCTTGTCTACCTCTTACGGATGGGAACTCGTTGATAATTCCGTACTATGTTAGATTCCTTCGATATCTTATCTACTATTTCAACGGTCTCGATCGACCGTTTTTTGAATCATAACCTAACACACTTCTTCCGTATGGAAACTTAATTAACTTTAATGAATAATGAAGTTGATTGAATCTCACTAATAATAAGTATTTTATAAATAAATTTATAACTAAGCACTCCGAAACCTTCCACGTCAAATTTACTATTCTATTCGTTTGTTTTGATTCCGATGTTGACGTTCAATCGTTTTCCACCACCCATTGTCTGCCGTATTGTAAAGAACAACAAAGTGCTCGCACACATCACTTTGCGACAGGGACTGCGTTGCCGTTTATATGGTTTCGACCGCAACAGAAGTGGAAAAAGATAAACGGAAAGAGAAAAGAGAAACAAAAAAAACAAGAGGAGAGGAGGAAGACCACCAAAGCAGAAGGCAGAAAGCACCAAGGCAGAAGAAGAAAAACAGAAAAAAATAAGTCGTAGCAAGAAAGCTAACAAATAGAAGCTTAAGAACGATAGACGAACAAAACGAAGTTGAAGAAAAAAAAACTAAAGCAGTGAAGTTGAAAAAAAACAAAAAGTTAAGAGAGACAAGAAAATCAGAAATATATAGAAATTGAAAATTAAGGGAGCAAACCTTGACAAAAACGACCCCAGCCAGGTGTAAAGTATCGTAAACAAGAAGAAAGTTCATTTACGACAGCCATTACAAAAGCAGGTAAGCAACGATTCTGGCGCTCCTCGAGAAAGGCATCATGCGCAAGCTGGGTTTCGGTCGTCCAACGGTTTTGTGTACTGCAAAGTACAGCTGAAACGGAACAAAAAAAGTTAGGTAGTGAAATCCTTCCATGCCTTGGACTGGGAGGTTGCGATCCAGACGGTCAACAAGTATTTGGCGATTGGATTTGGATTGGATTTGGATTGGATTTGGATTGGATTTGGATTGGATTTGGATTGGATTTGGATTGGATTTGGATTGGATTTGGATTGGATTTGGATTGGTTGGATTGGATTTGGATTGGATTTGATTGGATTTGGATTGGATTTGGATTGGATTTGGATTGGATTTGGATTGGATTTGGATTGGATTGGATTGGTTGGATTGGATTTCGATTGGATTTGGATTGGATTAGGATTGGATTTGGATTGGATTTGGATTGGATTTGATTGATTTGGATTGGATTTGGATTGGATTTGGATTGGATTGGATTGGATTTGGATTGGTTTGGATTGATTTGGATTGGATTTGGATTGGATTTGGATTGGATTTGGATTGGATTTGGATTGGATTTGGATTGGATTTGGATTGGATTTGGATTGGATTTGGATTGATTTGGATTGGATTTGGATTGGATTTGGATTGGATTTGGATTGGATTTGGATTGGATTTGGATTGGATTTGGATTGATTTGGATTGATTTGATTGGATTTGGATTGGTTTGATTGGATCTGGATTGGATTGGATTGGATTTGGATTGGATTTGGATTGGATTGGATTGATTTGGATTGGATTTGGATTGGATTTGGATTGGTTGGATTGATTGGATTGGATTTGGATTGGATTTGGATTGGATTGGATTGGATTTGGATTGGATTTGGATTGGATTTGGATTGGATTTGGATTGGATTTGGATTGGATTTGGATTGGATTTGGATTGGATTCGAGTTGGTTTTGGATTTTAGTATATTTATATTTCTATTTAATTTAATTTTAGTTAATATTTTTAGGTTATTTTTATTTAACTTTTTTGATCAAATTTGATTTTATCGACTACTATAAATCTTTAAGTTATTTCGTCAAACATCAAATAATGTCATCCACATTTTGCCTTCTTTTTCACTTTTCGGAATGGAAACCTATCGCAACCTTTCTTAAGTCGATCTTAATGATGATCATTTTCCGTTTTCTCAGTTTCTTTTGAATAAATAAGAAAGTGAGCCACGCTGAAGAGAGGGTGGAGAAACGGTGGCTTACTTGATAACAATCTTCCTGTTTACATGGCTGACTGAGAACAGATACATTTTTTAAATGTTTTCCCTCATCTCGCCTACTATGCTTCATTTTCAAAGCCATGGGTGATGAAGTCTCGCGCGTAAGACGATTGGAGGTGGAGGTCGTGGTGGTGATGATGACGGCAGAAGTGGCGTAAAGTGTTTCCCTGGTAAACAAGCATGCTGGTGAAAGGCAGAAGAGCGGTGATGTACACTCAATTGTGTTCGATAATAATGATGGCGGTATTGCACTGCTTGCTTCCTTTCCGGAGGATGACGTGACTTTCCAGAGGGGAAAAAAATGAGCACAGCTCTGGCTTTTCAGTAGGGCAAAGCGGAATGAAAAGAGGAGGAAAATATTAAGTGTTTTTCACTCGGTTTAAAGGACAACCATTAGCATGATTGTGATGAGATAACCATTTTTTCCTCTGCAAGCACTCGAGTTCTCCAAGCTAGTTTGTACAGAATGACAAGTTTATGAAAAATTTATCGTAGAATGAATAAATTTTCACAGAAGTAATTTTCTTGCCTTACTTACCGAAACGGTTTACATTTTCAATAAAGCATAATATTTCTTGTTCCACGTCATGTAAAACTACACTCGTTGCAGCAAGAGGGAAGCAGTTCTTCTGAGCTCAACAAAGGCTAAAATTTATTAAATAATTTCCCGGCGTTAAGCCGGTCCACCGAGAGCCCACTAGTCAATAGTACGGTTGGTAGCATGGAAAACAGAGGAATGGGAATATTTGCTTTCGGCAGCCTTCCAACGACGACGACGACGAACGGTTGGTTGTTGCTATTTAATTTATTGCAGATTAAACAGGGCGGACCACATTCATTCGGCCCGCGATGGTCTCCTGCTTCGGGCACGGCTCTTCTCAATAGTTCTACGCGTATATTTTATAGTCAACTAAAGAGAACGTTTGCTCGTTCTGTTTTCGCGTTCATGCGGAATTTGATTCTTTTCCTTCGGTGACGGTTGTCTGAATGGGGAAGAAATTTGAAAACAAACGTTTCTATCTCCTTGAATGCATGTTTTGCAAAGATATTTTAGAAATGAAAGCTGGCTACGTTCACGAACGTTTAAGGTTGATGTTTATAGAATACTTATATAAGACTTAATGGGTACTTTTTCTAAAAACGTTGGACTAAAGCTATGTCCATATAAAATCCGGAATAATAAAATCATCTGTATCTAGGTAACGGATTGACGTACAAATAAGTTTAATGCATCAAAACAAAGGTAATCTACTGTGCTTTAAGAATAATATATCAATACAAATCATTTCTCTACGTTTCTAATGAAAATTTTCCCCATTTCTTAAGATTCCGCTTCATAATTGCCCAAAATCTCTTGATGGGCTGGAACTGCAGGCAGTTGGGTGGATTTATGTTTTATTTTATTTATTTTATTTTATTTTATTTTATTTTCCGGAGGAGGGGAAAAGCCCATTTTAGGAGAACCATAGCTTTTTTTTTTTTTTTTTTTTTTCTAAAATGGGCATAAAACATCCTCATCTTTAGGTATCAACAGATTACATTCCAAATGATACAATCATCTCGTTAAACTAACATAAAATATTCATAATTTCTAATCACTATACTATACTATACTATCTTATCTTATCTAAGTAATTGAAGAAATCTACTTTTGTTACAAGAACGAGACAAGTGAAAGTCGAAGACATAATAACAGCGATTGAACACACGACACATACTACTGATTGGCTCATTATAGCCATAATTAGTACGGAAAGTAGAAATACGAAAAAACGGATGTGCGCGGAGAGGGCGACGACGAATATCAAAGTTCAACTCAGCTAGCACAGAAGGGCAATCTATATGACACAGGAAAACATCGGACACGAATGAAGCCTTTGTTGCCATTCTGCGGGTTTCGAGAAGATCGAGGCCGATGAGCTTACAACGATCTTCATAACTGGGAAGGTTAAAAGGATCATTCCAAGGTAACCGCCGTAGAGCATAGCGGACAAACTTGCGTTGAATTGCCTTTATTTGCTGTATGTCGTTTTGGTAGTATGGAGCCCATACAACTACTGCATATTCTAGTATAGAGCGAACCAGTGAACAAAATAGTGTTTTTAGGCAATGAATATCGGAGAAGTCGTTTGCAGCACGGAAAATGAAGCCCAGGCATTTTGAGGCTTTAGAAGTAATGTAAGCCACATGGTTCTTAAAGTTAAACGCGAATCCAGAAGAATGCCTAAATCCTTAACTGTATCCTCGCGTTTCAGAGATGTTCCTGCGATAGTGTAGTCAAATAACTCTATAGAGCGTTTCCTGGTGAAGGAGATTACCGAGCATTTTCCAGCATTGAGGCTCGTAAGATTTGTTAAGCACCATGTAGAAAAACGGTCAAGTTCCCATTGTAAAAATTGTGCGTCTTCAGAGCAGGAATAAGAAAGGTCCAGTATGACTGCCCTGTGGAACACCAGACGTGACAGGGAACGGTTCAGATGTTGTGTTTCCAATTTTGACTGCCATAGAACGACCAACTAGGTAGGAACGAAGCCAATCTAGTAACGTACTGGAGAAACCAAGACGATCGAGCTTAGCTATCAAGATCTCATGGTTGATTTTATCAAACGCTGCAGAAAAATCGGTGTAGATTGCATCGACCTGTTTATGAGCTTCTATAGTTCTGATGATGAAGGATGTGTAGGATACCAGATTAGTGCAGGTGGATCGTTTTGGCGTTTTTGGTGTTTTATCGATGAAATCTACGTTATCGTTATCACGGTACCACACTTAAACTTCGCAGGAACATCTCCTCAAAAAATCCGAAATCCATTTGGACGTTGGTTTTATCGTCGATGAGCAGGCATCCTTGGTACTTCGTCAAAACCTGCTGGTACAATTTCCGAGCTCGAGTTTTGGGACGAAACTTTGCTTCAACGTTCTGTTTGGTTGCTTGCTGGCTCGATAAGAACGATATCCTGCTCGCAAACGAATTCTTCGAACGGTACTGCGAGCAGCAGCGTATTTTTGTGCGATTTCATTATCTGAAAGTCCAGGGTTTGCTCTGACGGTTCTCAACACCTTCCGGTTCAGCTTGCGGTCATATGTTCCACTACGACCTTACCTTGAGGCTCTCGATCCACGCTCTTTTGCTCCCTGAAACGATTGAGCATATCATACACGGTTGATTTGGCGCTCTTCGACGTTTTAGCGATTTTAATATCGGGCCACGTTAGATTATCAACGTGGGTGTTCAGATTTTTTTCTCTCTTCTCGGCTTCCATCAGGAATAACCTTTGACTCACTGCACAAAACACCGTGAAATTGTACCACAGAAAGTGGGCGCCTAGGCCAACAAGCCGCTTAAAAAGAGCTCTTGCAGCTGTCACTTTCTGTGCCGCTGCAACACAATAAGTGATTCCGGATTTTGGTAAGAGCTTTACAATGTCCAAAAACAAAAATGGTTTGTGCCTCGAATTGGGCTGAAACAAGACGGACAAGTGTAGCAAAATCTTGAAAATGTGGAACAGTCGAGGAATTTTAGAAAAGTAATAAATCAATGGATAATTTGTATTAGACTCAGAAGTCATTCAATAATTAATTAACTAGATATACAATCAAAATTGTTCTTCGGCAAAGTTTTAATTAAAAAAAATAAACAGATTCCTGGGCTAGTTTTTTTTAAACACCGCAATGCAAAGAAACTTCGTTGTGGAGTATTTCCGGACAAAGAAGGTGTCTTAATTCCGCAAGAAGTATTTGATTTTGCATGCCATACGTAGTTGTAGTTGAAAATCTAAAAAAATCGTCTCTATCGGCACTATCAAGGATGCGTACGAGAAAGAATATCTGCAAAAGCGGTTGCTCCCGTTTATATGAAGTCACGACTCTTCAGCTCTGTTTTGGCATGATTTGGCCTCTTGTTACTTTGCAAAATCCATCCTGTAATAGTATAAGGCGCAAGAGATCAAAATAATTAATCCACCTAACTGTTCAGAACTTCACCCGATAGAAATACAGGGCTCTGGTTGAGCGAAAGCTCTTTGAATCTAAGAATACAGCAAATGGGATAGATGATTTCAAGAGAAGATGGAGAACCGCCACTTCTAGCGTATCTGTACAGAATCTGGTGGCAGATGTTCCACAGAATGTTTGAGAATTTTACAGAGATTTTACAGGGATTAACATCTCAATCATCTGTTTCAACTGTATGTAGGGAAACTGCCCCCATATTAATCTCGTTGTTCCTATATTCATCCTACGATGAATCAAACAATTGGGCAGTTGAAGGATCGGTTTCGTTTTCTAATAATGTTTGCTTACGTTAAATAACTACAACAAATATTTCTAACTAATCCTGTCACGTTTATATCGTTCTATTTCAAGTAGAATGAATTGCAAAGTGATGAGATTAATATACACAGAAAAAAATAATGAATTTTAACAGGCGCGTAGAATTTCCCCTCGTTTAATTCTAAGCCAAAGCAAGCGTAAACAACGATATTGTTTGCAAGTTTTGAAATTCTTCCTTACAATAGACGCGATTTAGGCGATATCGAGCTTTAATTCACACGATATATCCCAGTATTTTCTGTCAAATCTAGCATTCCTTTTATGTGCATTAGATAACGCAGAAAATTCAATGTTTCTTTTTATCTGTGTAGGCACATCTCCCCTACACTCAGTAGCAAAAACAACCGAGCAAAATTTTGCTTCCAAAAACGCCAATTACAACCTTCTGTATCTTTTTCTATTATCAATATTTTTGACTGAAAACTTTACATAACCAATGTATTGCTTCGGCTTTCTTTTTTGCCCCGATATTTCATATCCGCTTATGAGGAATTTACTGCGGCCTTATCATGGGGTGTCTCACTGATATCGAGCAAAGCGATTTTCAATCGAGCTGCAGTCAATTCAAAACGACGGATTCCGTTTTAGTACTTATGCTCAGTGTGACGAAACGTTTGAAAGCGGCAAGGAAGGATTCGCTTGTCAAAGCTCCCAAATGTTTACACAGAGTTGTTCGTCGATTGCTGTTTGTTACCAGAAATGGCCCGCAATAATCTACACAAACCTTGAGAAACGGTGGTGCGGGTGTTACTAGTTTCGAAGTTAGGTCTGCCATCCATGATCTTCGGTCTACATCAGAAGCCCAACCGGTATTCGTTGATTACGGTGTTGGCTAATCTTCTGATTTGCGTGGGCCAGTACTTCTCTCGTACTCTACTGATCAAGAGGTGTTGACCAAATAACTTCTGATGGTAATGCCTTACAACCAATTTGCTCAGAGGATGATGCTAGCTGATGATCACTGGATGCTTTCGACTTGCTGAAATATGTGCCTTTGATAGCCAAGCACCTATGTACAACATACCGTCAGCGAGAATCGGTTGATGTCCGAAAATTGTTGACGACGTTGGCCTCACTTGATTTCCGCGTTGGAGTGCAGAAATCTCCTCTGAGAACGATTCCCTCTGAGACAACCGGATCAACGACGGCAGAGTTTCTTGATGTTTAGCGTGACATAGCCATCCCTTGCGTTTTTCCACACGGTGGAGACTGTTTTGGATGAAGCGACGAGTACATGCTACTTTACGGACCAACATTGACAGAGAGGTAGGAATGGGCGATGTCAATGCGATTTTTACAGAATCGATATTTTTACCTCGATGAATCGATTTTTTTCATCTGATATTTTCCCTGTAATGTTTGACAACATCGATTTTTTGAGAGATGAAATCGATTTTTCATTAGATTGCAATTTTTTACATTATTGAGAGCAAGAAGTTGGTGGACAGCGATCAAACCTAGCAAAGGAGAATATATAATCACTCTACGCTTGTTTTGATTATTTGGCAGCTGTCACGGTAGCTTAGCACTCAGCCTGACTATACACCTGTGTATAATTATTGGTTGAGTTGATAATTATCGTAAATAATCAAATTACTTAAAATAAAAAATAATGGTGTTTCAATGTTGTTTTTAAGTGGATGTCAGCTTCGGTATTATCTCGTGTTTACTTCTGTTAACTTTCTTTTCTTATGCTAGTTTACTGATCTTTTTATTCTTGTGTAAACAGATCATTCAATGAGTTTGAAAGATAACTAAAAAAATGTTGTGTCTTTTTTTGGAAATTGGTTTCACTCGTGTATGACGGGTTTTAATATTTCTATCGATTGCTTTACAACATGCTTCTTTAAAAAACATTCATATGCCGATGAGCTTGGAAACTTGTTTTCGAATAGTTCTGCACAAATATTATACAATTTGTTTTAACGACCGGCTTATTAGATATTAAATAATAGCACAAAGAGAAATATTTTATTATTTACCATCAGTTTTTGGAGGGCAAATATGATTTAAAAATAATCGATGTTTTTTCGAATCGACTTTTTACTTTCGATGTAATTGTGGATCGATTTTATTTCTTTAAAAAAATCGATGCGGCTACATCGATTATATTTTACAAAATGCCCATTCCTACATAGAGGAACGAAGCAAGAATATTTCGCTATGTGTGCTAAAATGGCGAATACACTTTGCTCTTCAAGCTAAGATTGCTCAAAAGTTTGCTCAGGACTTCCCACAGGCAGTGTTGTTGAGTCATGAGTAATTTCACGATTTACAGCCGAGAGTTCTCTGCTCGCGAGAGGAGAGCAAATAAATAATGCTGCTGTTCATCTTCCACTAATCGTTACCACAGGAGAGTGAAGGTATGTGTTTTCAGCATTGCTGTTTTATCTCTTCATTCTCTGAAATGAACTATTATGGATTGCTGCGGAAGCCTATCGCTTGATGAGTGAGTACCGCTTGAGCAACTGACAAGTTTGCTCAGTGAGTCAGTGATACTGGTTGAACAAGATGTTACGGGCAATTCGCTTGCATTTACTAGGTATATGGCGTGCAACAAAGTGAGAGGTTTGGATTTAAATTTTTATCACCGCTGCTTCTGCTTAATTGGTGAAACTTGATATTGATATTGATATAGGGATTGCATTATTTGGATCTTGGCGTTTGCTTGTGTGGTTTTTGGAGATGCATCTCTCATGTAATTTAGAAAGACGAAATTAGTGTGCATCTGACCAACGAGACTTGCGTTAACGCGTTTATTTTCGAACTGGCTGATCAAGATCATACGTGGCCAAAAAAAAAATGGTTTGCATCTGGCATCGAACGTCTATTTATATGTCAGCAAACAAACAGAGCTTCTGTCGGTGACGGTTATTTTTTATTTCATTTTGTCTGGAGTAAAGGCGTCCAGTGAGTAATTCTCACTGATTGCCAAGTTACACAGAGGACGCGTGTGGTTCAACTATGAGTTAAATTATAATACATATATCATGCATGGAGATGGTAGCATAACCATAAAAAAGGCTTGTTTTTTTGTAAATTTTATAAAAGGATTGTCCGTCAAAAGTCACTCGTCAGCTGGCAGTCTAAATGGAAAACAGGAGACTTGGGGCGATGGCAATATTCTATCACCCCAAAGGTGTCTCTTCATTCGTGTCCAATCATTATTCTTTGGATTTTATACCGAGTTGGGCTGAGCGACATCAATCTCTCTGAATGTGAACAAGGTTACCAGGACGCAGATCACGTTATTTGGTCTTGTACTGAGCATCATGGAGTCAGATCTGAGCTTTATGATTTCCTTCGGAATCAAAGTAGACAACCCAGTGCACCGGTTCGAGATATTTTTGCTGTACGTGATCTGGAGTACATGAAATTCATTTATGTGTTTTTAACTAACATTAACCTTAGATTGTGCTTTTTTTTCCCAAAAATGTTTAAGTCAAAAGGAAACTAAAAGTTGTATAGTTATAAGTTATGATCGGACGAATTAGAATTTAATATAAATGTGTTATGTAACCCATACTCCAAATTCCCGCCCATCTTCCCATCCCAATTGTTATTCTTATTAACCTAGAGACGGCTGCTAGTAATTGGTTCTATCCTCTTAACTTTAGTTTTAAGATAACGGTTGTAAATACATATGAAAACTTGATTCGATTTAGCCTGTTCAAATAAACGATTAATAAAAAAAGTAAGGGACAACAAATTAACCTATAATATAATGATGGTTGTAAAAAGATGGATGTGTAATAACTAATAGGTTCATTGTCATTAAAACGGAGTATGAGAGTGATCGAGTACCAGGACCAATTCGTATTTTCTAGTTTCTAATTAGCTACAACTGACTGATTTCCGAATGCTGTTATTCCTCAATAATATTAAAAAGAATGCACTTACATGAATGGTGTGGTGACATTTTGACCTATGGAATAGAAACGTTTGCAGTGTATGTTCATGATAACAAAACACACTGTATTACTCTTAGTAGCGCGTTCTTTATATACGTAGTAATTAGGGTAAAACTGGTCATACTGAACTAAACTTGATGTCTTAAACCTTCCTTCGGTAGAAACCACCTATGAACTTAGTTTGTGACTTTTGCAGCAAACATATTTCCTGATGTGTTTAACGACCTAGATGCTAAATCAGAATCACCTTTATAATGTCGATATGTACTTGTAAAGAGACCTGATTGTTACGAGTGTCTAGAGTGTAATACTTATGTGGCGATAAAAAGAAGGATTATTTAATTTAATTTAATTCCAGGACCATTTTGCTAATCTTTGACGTGTATTCCGTTTCCAATGAGGACAAAAATGAAAATGAATTATTTATAAACTCAAGAGAAAGTTAATAAAGAGAGTGTCACATAGAGGAAAGGACCTTCGGAAAGTTAGGTGAGAATCATTGCATTACGGAGGGTTTATTCGTTAACCCTTCTTACGGCGAAGGTATTGAGCGCCCAGAATCAAATTGGCTACATCGAGACCCTGTTCCCGTACTTCATGGAAAGCGGCCAAACTCGATTTCTAAAACCTATAATGTGACACATTAAAGTGCATGAGGATTCAGCAACAAGTTTATTGGTTGTAACACGGAGTTTATATGAGAACTTTGATCACACATAGAGCACACGGAGAAGAAACAACAAGCTAGATATCTTGTAGATTTAGGGAGTTGCTTTTGGATGGAGGGCAGATCTTAGCATCGGTAGATAATTTCAGGTTTTATTGTAAAAGTTACATTTAATCATGCAGTGTGCCTTATAGTTATTTTTCAAGTTTTCAGCGGTTTTAGGTTAAGAAATGGGTTGATGCATTTTTTCACTCGTACTCTGAAAAATTAGATGTAAGCGACGATAATGACTAAACGTCAACCGATGCCTCTCTTCAAATTTAGTTTATTGTCAATTACTGTTCTTCTGCAATGGTTTTAGCGACCATTGGTAGAGAATCTGGATTCATCTTTAGTAGCATCAAATATTTTACCGACAGATCAGAAAGGCGCATCCTATTGTCTTGCATAACAAACTTGAGTTGGCTTAAAAGCCGTTCCACTGTGACCTGAGTCGAAGGTATCAATAATATCTCTCTGGCCAATCTATAAATACGAGGATTCGTATGACGCCGCTGCTTCCAGTAGTTTAAAACATCGAATGATTCCGAAGTTGTTGTAGAAGCTCCCGGTGAACTTACGTCAGCTTGGGCACTTGATCCACAAATACTTATTTGGCTCTTGTTTCGAGCTATAAGATTTCCACAAGCAGTGGATCGCTGGTAGGGGAGTCATCTGGAGATGGAACGCAATCTTCTTTAAATAAGTCTGCAAGATAGTTTTCAACAAAATTTGAAGACTCAGAAGCATCAGCAATATTCTTTATATCCTGTGATACTGTCACGCCTGAAATCTCATCTAACCTTTTGTTCAGTGCGAGCAAATATTTCTGCGAAGTATAAATATAAAAAAAACGTTAATACTGCATATGTAAACTTATGATTTTAGTTATACCTGAGAGTCAATCTTATCCTCAGTGCTTAAGCGGCCAGAGCCCAAAAAATTAAAACGAGAATCGATGTAAAGGCACGCCGTAAACGCGGTATTGTTGCTCAATTTAGTTATGCGTGTTTGCATAGCGCTAAGAAGCTTTTTTGCCAACTTATTTCCTGTAGCGCTAATGGAATTCAAATGTGCTTGGCAAACTAGCCATTTTGTGTAGAATTGTGATAGTGGTACATGCGTTTTTTGCAGCTGTATGGTCAGGTTGAACATTGGTTCAAATGCTCTACAAAACTGATCGATGAAAGTTCAGTGTCGCGAAAAATCTAGATGAGAAGTCATAATCATAAGTTATAATGAAAAAAATAAAATTTAAAAATGATGGCAAATAAAAAACTTAGACCCCTTTTCTATATCACCATTCTGAAACTTATGATCTTTAATCTTCATTTATTATATACAGGAGTAATTTATTTCTCTATGAAAACAAAAATAGAAGACTACCGGTTGCTTCAGAAATTCCTAGCTATTTTTTTGTTCATTTGAATTAGACTTCTTATAATCATTTTGAGTATTTTGTTGATACTGTGTAATTTCTTGGTACTGACTGATTATTATGATAAATATTATGAAAATAAAGAAAAGTAATAGTAATCTCCACCAACATTTTCCTTATCTCTGACAGATACGTATATTTCATCTAAAATTAGGAAACTCTTTCAGTTCTTCTTTTAGCATTTCAAGCTTATTGCTTTCACAATTAGCTTATTGCTTGCTCACAACTTAGTGTTCCACAGTTATTAATTGAGAGCTTTTGATGCCAGGTACCATTTTTGCATTAGTATGATTGTGTGGCAAGTACAATCATACGCTATATGCCCAGGGAGTCGAGAAGTTTTCCTTTGCGAAAAATTCCTAGACCAGACCGGGAATCGAACCCAGCCACCTCCAGCATGGTGTTGCTTTGTAGCTGCGCCTTTACCGACTGAGCTAAGGGAGGACCCAGTCATCCAGTGTCCTTTACTAATACTCGAATACTGAGTTGTATTACAAGACACCAAAGAAGTCTGCATTGTGACGAAAACAACGTAGCTGTTAAAAAAATGCAAAGTGGTAGTGGAACTAAACTAAATAACAAACCTTTCTTTTTATCTTCATAAGGGAACGTCCATTAACTACGTCACACAAAAATGACTTTTTATACCCCCCCCCCCCTTTTGTCACGTTTTTTGTATGGACCTTCAATTTTTTTTTATGGATTGTCACGTTTTCCCAAACCTACCCTCCCCCCTTACAGCGTGACATAATTAATGGACCTTCCCTAAGGTATAGTATTTTATAAATATCAAACAATAATATCAAGAAATTCCACGGCATAAACAAAATACACAAGATTATGAAAAGTAGTTAAATTTATATGAACGAAAAATCAATTAGATTAGATGAACAAAAAATCAATCAATCAAACTTATAATTTTTGGAAGTCCTTCACTAAAATTTAGATAGTTAAAACAATTTAATAAGAAAATGGTCCAAATACTCAAACTATTTCATGGGTTCTACCAGTAAAACACTAAAACTCTAAAAAAATAGTTCGCCACATAAGAAATTCAACAGAACATAGACGAAAAATAGCTGATCCACTCCGGTTGGTAAGTTAAGTCGTTAGTCCCTTCCCATGTATTGAGAGGTTTACTTTGTACGGTCAAGGTTATCTTACTGGCAAGACGAACCAGTTTTGTTCATGCAGAATAAAAAAAAATCAATAGACAAATACTACAAATGTGTGTCAAAGTCAAGAAGAAACAAAACGTTTTGGTTTTATGAAGTTAAGTTTTCGTGACTAATGTTTAGAAAAGGTTAATGAAAACAAAGTTCCAAAATGGTGACCATAAGCTGCAATAATTGGAAAACAAAATATACACTTATTGAAATCTTTATCTTGATTTGTGAGCATCAACAGAAGTTCTGATTCTTTTATTGATAGCAAATATTTCAAAAGAATGAACCACATATTCCATCTGGTTTCGTTAACTTTTGGTGGCAATGCAATTTTGTTAAGCACAAATAGCTTGCGATTAGCTATGTGGCGCATTTTTATACATGTCTTGTTTAGGTTTCCAAGTCTGATCTTGTAAGATTTAATTACATCCCAAACTGCTAACTGAGCAGTGTGAGCACCACACCTGATACTCTCAAGAACTTCTACATCAACTTCATCATTATCACCATCACTCATGGAAGAGCATGTGATCCTGGCATCAAACTCCGGTTTGGTTTCATTTTCGCTAAAATCGTCCTGCTCATCTTCATCGCGTTGCACTGAACCATCGTCAACGTTGTCATTCTCGTCATTAATTTCTTCGCTGCCGCTAGGAACATCTCCGGAAATTACTGCGAGCAGGGCAAGCTGATCAGGAATCATTGATCCGAGTTGTACTCCTATATCATTTTTTTCCGATACCAGGATATGTTTCAGTTCGCGGACAGCTGCAAGTAAATTGCTTCCATTGTCACTTGTGATAGCTAAGACCTGATTTTTATCGATGCCAAATGCTGCCAATTTATCTTCCATAACTTTCTTGATATTACTCACTGTTTGACGCTCGATCATCTCATGTGTAGCTATTGAAACATTTGAATTATTATGAGGATAACAAAAATATAAGTTAAAAATATCTAACATGTGTTCTTGTAAAGTGAACAAATGGATTAGTTTCTAAATAAACCATTCTTCGTTTAGCCTTTTACGATGGCTTCAACAAAGTTCATGGATGACCTACATAAAAAAAATCGATATGAAGGTAGGCTACCCAACGTGTGTCCATTGACTGAAATGAGGTTTTTACGCTTGTGTATATGTTCAAAAAGCCATATGCTACGTTGGTCGATCATTGGATTTAAAGGCATATACTCCAATCCCTAGTTGCACACTTGTTGCGAACCCGTAAAAGTTATTGCAATGTGACTCAATTAGGTCACATTCAAGTTGCTGCAATAATTATGATGGTATTGTGTTACTTGGGAAAGAGTTGTCTGATAGCCTACGTACGGTTGTCTTCAAAATAATGCAGGCGTTTTTCATACGAAATGGTCAGCTTTGAAATGCCTTTATTTTGAATTAATATAACGAATTAAGCTGCAAAGAAACGCCACAGAACTAGGAATATGTTTAATTTTGCGATAGAATAATATCAATTTGTTGAAGTACCTGAAAAAGTTAGACATTTGTTCAGAATAATAACAGTGTAAATCATTTGAAATTTAACTCAATATAAAGTTTTTAAATTCAAAATAACTCATAATGGTACCACCAACAAATGCACATACTAGTTTAATACAGTTCTCTGAATAAACAATAATAATTCAGAGCTATTCTGTGCGACATGTGAAGTGAGACGACTCGTTTCCACTAACTAGGTGGCAATTTTTAATTCAAGTAAGGTGATAATGCATTCTTTAATAGTTCCATATATATTGAGATCTCAGTACTTACCCAAGTGTATGATTTCGATGTTCTCATTCTGGTTAATACACTGCGCATTAATCGCGTGACGACCCCGACGCGATGCGGAATCGATTTTTAAATTAACGATTCGTTTCTTTACTCGTTCACTTATTAAAATCTTCATGGCACTAACCGCTTTCCCAACGAGGCCCGTCACAAAACTCCTCGTAAAATTCATTCCGGCAGCGTGATACAGAGGTTGGAGAAGGGTTTTTGCACCTTCCCACTCCGGAAATCGCTGTGGCAAGCTATGACTTGCGACAAGTTGAAGTGTTCCAAGAATAACTTTGGGCTGGTTGATGTCCACCAATAATTTTGTATTTACAGTACCACTACGGGACTTTTTCACACGCGGCTTTTCTTCCGATTCCGCTGCACTCGTTACACCCAAACTCTTTGCCACAATAAAGCACTGGGACAGTAAGTGACGCTTAAAATTCCCGGTGTTCAATTTTTTTGTTCGTAATTACACTTATCGTCCGGATTTGCATTGCAACGGAAAACAGGTTCTTGCTCCGTTCGAACCTCTTGCACCACAGTCAACACTACATCTTTTATTGCCTTTCGCTTTACCATTGTCTCACACACGCGGCGGCTTCGCTTGAATTTGGTTTCCTCAACTAAAATGCTAGCGATTAACTGAGTGAGCAAGAAATTCTTTGTTCAGCAAAATTATGTTTTTATTTTTAGAACTTGGCTGGCAATCATCGCTTGTAGAAATCCCTTGGCTTCAATGGTCGCAACAACAGCCAAATATACCCAAAATAATTTTTATCGCAATAATCTCCCATTCGGAACACCTCCTCTTTCTGGGAAATATCTCCCGAAAGCTGAACGATGTAAAACCCGATAGGATGCATTCCTTCCATGGCGCTTCTTGCATGCAAAGCAAAATGCCTCTCCGTGACATCAGGGTATGGCACCCACTTTCCGGTATACCTTTCCCTTCGACCAAACAACAATGCAACTGAAAACCGTTTATCCCTATACCCTTAGGTGTGGTTGGGGTCAAAAGGACACGCTTCGCCTGAGGTGTATCGAATAATTTTGGGTCGAAAATATCAATTGTAATTTTAAATTAGTCCCAACAGAGCGCAACGTTTATTTTTTTCCGCAACAAGTACCTATTTTACCCCCAAACACCCCTACTTCCAGAAGCAGCCAGCGAGCCAGGCGCGAGTAAGTACAAAAGAACCACATTTCATGCCTTCGGTTCAGCCTGCCTTCGGCGAGTGTCGACTTGGGTGCATACAAGAGTATTAAATAATAAATTTTCCCCCATTTTCCAGCGCCGGTTGTTGGGGTTGGCTTGGCTGCTTGGATGCGGTGGCCTGCTGTGGTGAAACTGGCAAAAACACTTGTAATTGCTGTCCTTCGAGCGACGACCTCCGTTCCGTTCATAGCCTGCCCTGATGTTCCCCCTGCGGCGAGATTGATGACTGTGTTTGTGTGGTTGGAGTGGAAATTGATTATGATTGTGAAGCTTCTTCTACTCACTCTTCTTGGATTCGACCCGTAGCAGAAGTGCATCATTTGCTGATGATTGAGTGGTAGCGTGTAACTATCTCCGTTTGAGCCCTGTCCGAAGACCACCACCCACCACATCACACAGGCACTCACGACGACGGGTAGGTAGTAAACGTCGTTCGGTTGAACTTCCTCGATGAAAGATGTTCCAGCGAACGAAGACGCAAACAGGTCGAGTCCAGAAGAGTAATCGAGAACTCCGAGGTTTGACTTCGAGTTTCCGGTTCATCACTTTGATGAATTATTCATTAGGCGCTGTTAGTCTTCGAGTTATGCATATTAAAAACTTGCTGACTTTTGACAAATTTTCCCGAACCGAGGAATGCGGTGCGGGTTCTCGAGTGGATGAGGGAGTTCATTACCATCATCATCATCATCATCATCTTCCCGAGAGTTTTCCATCCGGGAAAGTTTAGGAATCGCACAGCTTCGAGTGATACCTTTCGTAGTCTTTCAAGAATGAGCGAAGGAGAGAGATTGACTTTGATTCTTCGGTTTGTGGCTTTCCGCTCGGGGAAGGGATTATTCTGGCCCGGATGAGACGCAGGCTTGAATAAATCAAGTTTGTGTTTGGGTTGGAAGGGAAATTTATGCTGAATTAAATGGGATTTGAAGATTTATTGAAACAAGCTCAAGAAAATTATTGAATTATGAGAGGAATTGATAGCTTCGGTCGGATATAAGTTAATTGAGTATTTGAATAATTCACCGTTTGTGGAGTTGACGAGGGATTCAATTGATATTATTGCTTGGATATTTGACAAACTTCAATGAAATAATTGGACAAAAGAAGTCGTCTTTTAGTTGCAGTGGAATATTAAGCATATAGCACAATCAATATCTGAGGGCGACAAGATATTTTGGCTTGCGGACTACCCAGGTCAGACCCGGGTTTTCCTGGACGTCATCCACAGCGCACTGGAGTTGTTGAACCGCCCAAGGTTCCACACTTGTAACACACCTTTCTAGAATTTATTTCGAAGGAAAACTGCACTAATGACTATCAGGGAAATTGAACAGGGTCTATTGCAGATTAACAAATATATTTCTAAAACGTAGAGGCAGTCAGTAATGTCTGATATTTTCAAGCAATCTCCGTGAGGTAAATAATGACAAGAAGCAACTTTCAGTGAAGTATATAATGCTGAATTCCGGATTAGCTATTGTAGATGCTTTCGATTGATGGTGCGACAAAAATTAGCACTGGACAATTCTTCTTCACGTGTTTTTAACCATGTCGGGGAACCCATCGACGTGGGTTCTTCCATAGATTCTAGATACAGCTTCTTGAACTATGGATTTGTTGAAAACCATTCCTCGCCAGTCTCGCTGTCTGCGGAGAGTCCGCAGGTCGCCTTCTACTTGATCGATCCACCTTGCTCGTTGCGCGCCTCGTCTTCTTGTACCAGTCGGTTCGTTTTCGAGAATCATTTTAACAGGGTGTCGTCCGACATTCTTACGGCATGCCCAACCCATAGTAGTCGACCGATTGTAGCGATGTGTACGATGGGAGGTTCTCCCAACAACTGATGAAATTCGTGGTTCATTCGTCTCCTCAACGTTCCGTCTTCCATCTGCATTCCACTGTAGATCGTACGCAGCACCTTCCGTTCAAATACACTAAGGGCGCATTGGTTCTCTACTAGCAAAGTCCATGTTTCGTGGCCGTAGAGAACTACCCGTCTTATTAATGTCTTGTAGATGGTCAACTATGTAGTTCGGCAAACTAGGTTCGATCTTAGCGGCCTTCGCATTCCAAAGTTGGCACGATTGCCAGCCATAATGCCCCTTTGTATCTCTCTGCTGGTGACATTCACGGCGGTCACCAATGAGACCAGATACACGAATCCGTCTACTACCTCGATTTTATCACCGTCGATCTGAACCCATGGTGAGATGAATCATCACCCATGTTGCAGCATGGTGATCTAGATGGCCCTTCAGGAAGCTAGGAGTTTAGCGTCAGGTCCAAAACAAGCAAGCACAGGAACATCAACTGCAGAATTCATACCGGAACAATTGACGAAGACCACAGCGACGAAACAGGACTAGCAGTTGGAAACTCGGTACTTGAAACTGCACATCCCCCAAATTCGTCGGAAGCACCCGCATACTGTCCGATGTACTGAAGTATCGCAGATTTGACATTGAAGCGCTGCAGAAGGTGTGTTTGGAAAGGATCTATGGTGCGTACGTTTAGAGGTAATCATATCATCTACCAGAGCTGTGGCACGACACGTGAGCTGGGAACAGCTTTCATTGTGATGGGCGAAGCGGAGAATCTTTAATGCGATCAATGCCCACACCATGACGTCAATATCTTCATAAAAGACTTGAATGCTCAGGTCGGTCAGCAGGAGGCGACTATTGCAACGTTCAGCGCTCACCAGCCGCTCAAGACTTCTCAAATTTACAGCATCCAAGAATATGGCTATTGGTAGCAGCAACTTTCATCACAGTATTCATTATAAGAACACCTGGAGTTCACTGCAGTAGACAGAAACCCATATCAATCACGTTCACGTCAATTATGGCCAACATTTCTTCGATAAAATCGACGTCAGAACCTATAGTGGCACTATAACCGACATGGATTACTACCTGGTGATGGTAAAACTGCGACCAAAACTATTCGTCGTTAACAACGTACAGTACCGTAGCCCGTCACGGTACACTATCGAAAGCAGCGTTGTTGGATGAGGGTGTGCTCGACGGAACTCCTTTTGAGGACTGCTAGAATAATATTGAAGCAGCCATCAACGACGCAGCTGACAACGTCGTCGGGTATGTCGGACTGAACTCTGGGTGAAAAGGACGCAGCGTGGACAGTAATGTTGTAGCATAAGACACGGCAGAACGTGGACCGTCATAGACGGAAACGATAACTGCAGATACCATAGGCGTAGCCAGGATTTCAAATAGGGTGGGGCAAGATATTTTTCAGAGAGACCGAGAGAGAGAGAGAGTGAGAGAATGAGATAGAGACAGAGAATTACACCGTCTTCATCCAGCCGTTGCACACACTGAACACATTATATTATACAACGGACAACACAACGCTCGGTGGACTAGTAGAGTAGGGACATTTTCAAGTTTCACCGGCTAGAGCAGGAATCGAACCCTCACTTTGTGACAATCCGCCTGAACGACGGGTGGATTATCTTCTCTATGCTTACCGAAAGTAATTTACAATACCCGTCAAATTTTGGCAACAAGATTCAACAATTCTAGGCTTGTTCTGGAATTAAAAAAAAACAACAAAAAGGATTTTATAAACCTTAGGTTTTCCGCATGTTTCAAAATCGAACCGAATTAAATAGTAACCATGGTAAAATCTAGCGGGTACTGTCATGAGTCGAAATATGCACTTGACAGTCGTGTTGGATTTTTGTATAGTATAAGTTTGTCCACAGTTTGTACTGAAAATGCACTTTTCCTCTACGATCCTCTCACCCACACTGAAAATTAAATTTTGATTTTATTACGAAATCGAAGGTAGGACTAACAAATTTATTGTTGTATTCGTTGTTAATAGATTTGTACTTTTCATGAAGCTACCTTGTTACTCAACGCCATACGCGTAGCTGTCTAAAACACGAAGCATTTATTGGTACAGAAAGAACATTTGTGCATTTTACGAAAACAATATAAACTACTACGACTATTTTGTTATCAATAAAAAAGAAACTTTGGTGGTTGCATGATTGAATGACAGATTTTCTATATCGACCCAGTATGTTATTGAAAAAATAATTAAAAATAAATCAATGATTCCAGCACACCGAGGAGCAATACCAACATGTCTTTTTTTTTAACAATATTTTGCATTTTATTTTTATCTTTTTTGTGGAGACAATCATTTTTCTTACATGTTAAGTGATACCGCTGCAAAGCTATTCAAACTTCAGTTGATTCGTTATGTTATGTTTATCTTAGTTGCGATTGGATTTTGTTAAAATGTTTGTCGTTTATAAACATCAGTTTGTTTTGTACCAACATGTATGAGTACAATTGAAGAGAGGAAGCAATATGTTGCACTGTACAAAGAGGTGTAATGATAGCATTTCACCAGATGACATGCATTAAGAATGTATCATACAATTTACGAGCCATTTGTTCTATGTACAAAATTCATGTTTACAAAACGAGTGAAAGCTATTTTACGAAAATAAATTTTCAGTGTATATTTTTTCTCCCATAGAAACAGAAAAAAAAAATCTTTGAGGTAGCTCATGGAATCTTACGGTCCACCTCTAAGCATCTTACTTAAAATTTGGATGACGTTTGTATTGAGTTATCTCAAATAACATTAATCCATCCAATGTATCACAAAACATAGCGATTGATTGAGCGGATTGGAGATAATGATATCATTGAGTATAAAATCAAGTCTCCCCCGGTTGGTGCTAAACCAATGCGCCTGGACATCAATAGAAGCATAAAGTTGCCCGAAGGCACGAAATGCATCTACAGACTCTTATTACCCAAATCCCTGAATCGCAATTTTAAATTGATTCGCATTTAATGTTCTTAAGAAGCTTCTATAGGATTTAGGTACAGTTGTAAAAATTGAATGTAAAAAAGTTTGCTTGGAGCATTGGTTGTGGAAGGTTGTGCTGATGCTTTATTACGCACTTTTTTGGTATCGGCCATGGCGCGTTTCGTATTGTTTCGGTTATCTATAATTCGGCGATTTGAGTTCAAACTTGATGTTGTAATATACTTTTGTATTCTGCTGAGACAAACCACCCACATTTGCAACCGGCCCCAACAGCATCCTTACTGTTATTTTAAATCGGTGTCAATATTTGACGTCAGTTGAATTAAGCACTTCGTTTACCAAAACGAATCCTGCTGCAAACCCAACCATTATCCCAGTGATTTCTGAAAGTGCAGAGGATTTTTCGGTTTTCTTCAAAGCGAGTATCACGTCACTTGACCACTTGACCTGCATTCGGGCGATACCAGCGCCGGTATTGTCTTAGTTTGGGATCACCAGTTTTTACATTTTGAGGATGTATGCTAGTCCCAAGCATCATCTGTTGGCTCACTGTCTAATAACAGCTGATCTGGCGTTAACCGATTAGCAACCTTGGGCGGTCAACCATGCTAATGTTCATGCTCGAGTAGGCCTAATCACTAAGAGTTACTATGACGCGATACGAAGTTTGTTTTTTCCCGTTGCCCCCCCCACCCCCCCGTCCAATTCACCGCGATTGTGTGTCCGGTTCGTGAACTATCGCCTGCGCTTGCTAAGTTATTAGCGTTAGCAAGGCAGAAGGAATCCTTGCAAGGTTGTGAATTTTTTTTCACTCGACCTGTTGCGGTGACAATGGGTCCAAAAAATCAACAAGTGGTGATATCCACTCCAGCGGCATCAGCACCTGAAACTATGCCAAAACCGAGCAGCTGCAAGCGGCTATGGCATGACGACACCGGTCCATCAGACCCCAACGACCGTCTACTAGCGAGCAATCGGTTAGCGGCGCTCCCGGTACAGGAGATACGGAGAAAAGTGAAGATCCCGCCGCTTTTCATCACCTCAAGAGACAGTGCAGCGATTAATGTTAATCCGCTGTACAAGCTGTGCAGTACAGCTATTGGTGCTCACCTAGTCGCCAAACAACACGAGTTTTATACTCACGATGCACCCGGAAGCAAACCGCTGGAGGTGATTTTGCGTGGCCTTCCAGAATTCACTCCGGAGGAATAGTCACTGAGCTGCAACTGGCGGCTCTGAAACCAGTGAAGGTGTTCCCAATCCGACGTCAACAACAGGGAAATCATCGGGACCAACTCTATCTGGTCCATTTGGAGAAGGGTTCCGTCACGATAACACGGGCCCTTTTCAACGTCATTATCGAGCGGGACCGGTATCGCCCGAGGCAACACGACGTGACACAGTGCGGCAAGTGTCTGGCGTTTGGTCATGGGACTCGAAACTGCCACATGAAACCCCGATGTAGAAAGTGTGCCGGATGCCCCGATGGATGATGGTGCCCCATCAAAGTGCACCATGAAGGCATCAACCGAGCCTGTCCCCAGGGTGCGAAAAATTCAAATTCAATAAGCAGTATCCCGTGAATTTATCCAACATCCATCTCGTCATTCACCGATTCGGTGCAAAACTGAATTTCAGAAGAGCCAAAATTCGGTGATAGCAAGAACACATTCAGTCAGAATGTTTGCGATTATTGTGTTTTGTGATGCTCTCCTCTTTTTGTTTTGACTGATTGCACCGGAGATCTGTATAGAAAAATGTGTCGGTAGCACCCTGTGTGAATGAAGACATTCGGTGCGGGTCACCTTTTTGGAGGGGACCGAATGCTTGTGTTCGTTCGTTCATTGCTTTTTCTCTTTATTAGTAATTCGTGTGTTCAGCAAAGACCAAAGAATTGAATGCTGTTGTTTTTCGCACTCATTTCGGGCAGTCAATTTTTTCACACACTGCCTGTCCCAAACGAGCGGGGTATTTGGCCTTCCACAAGCAGGGGTCAACCAATTCTCGGCCGCCTCGGCGACCTCGAATGGACGAGGAGAATTTTCAGATGCTTCGGTACCAAGCCTGTTCCACCAGTTCCACCAGTTCCATTGAACCATCGCCATGCAAACCGCCCGTCAGCTTCCGTTCAGCAACGATTCGTGGCTGCCACCGCCACCCCCAACCCGGCTCCTCTTCCAGGCTGGGGCAATCCGAGTTGCAGTACATCCAGTACATCGAGTTTGTCCAAAAGCTCTACCACCAACTACGTTCCTGCCGCTCGAAGGAAGAACAGCTCAAATCTGCCACATCTGTGAGGATGAAATTTATCTTCAAATATGGACCATAATCACACCATCAGCATTCTCAATTGGAATGCTTGCTCGATCCGGAACAAAACTGTTGAGCTCGGTGACTTCCCTAACAGGAAGGCCATCGACATCACCATCGTCACCGTGACACATCTCAAGCCGGAACTCAGCGTATTCATCTCTGGATATCGGATTGTGCGACTTGATCGAAGCGGCTCTAGTGGAGGAGGAGTTGCGATTGCCCTGCGCGACAAGGTTGAGGTCGAATCTGCCGTCGGCCACATCAGCATCATCGCGGCCTATTGTCCAAAGCAAGCCATCACCGCCAATGGAACAACAACGGTGCTACGAAACGACATCCGAAAACTAACTCGCAGACAAGGACAGTTTATCATCGCCGGTGACCTAAATGCGGAGCACGAAACCTGGGGAAATACCCGGCGCAACCGGAACGGAATTATTCTACAGGAAGACCTTGAAGAGTGCCATTACACCCACCCGGTTTAGCAGATCGGAGTTCCTATCGACAGTCGACATCTTCCTCGCCAACATGGGGAACAACATTGCCCAGCCGATAGTACACCAGGAGCTCAGCTCGGACCACTATCCGGTGGTGGCCGAAGTTGGCTCCTCGGCCAACCGGCATAGAAACACCAGACGGAACTAGCATCATGCCAGTTGGGAAAGGCTCCGACAACACGACTACATCGATTTCGACATGCACCTTGATTCGGTTGATGACATCGAACGGCAGCTGCAGATCATCGAGCAAGCGATCTCCAAGGCCCGGGAGCAACATGTACCGGTCATTGATCAGGTGAGCAACTCTGTACCCATTGATAGGCCCACTAAAGATTTAATACAGTTGTGAAACGCCATTCGAAGGCAATATCAGTGAGCTGGTTTGCCAACGCTGAAATCGAGTAATGCAAATTATTAAGGTCAGAATGGTGGACCTTAAAAATAACAATTTTGCTGACAAGATTCGCTCTCTCCCAGATTGTGCAAAGCCTTTCTGGAAGATGACCAAAATTTTGAAAACCAAGCCCGTTGATCCCACTAGACAGCAATGGCTCTAAGGATTGCTTGATAACTCCTGCAGAAAAGGCTGCTGAGATAAGTCAACACTTCGTTAGCTCCCATAATCTCGGACAATACATCGTCAGTCCACACGAAGCTGCCGTTAGCGCGCTTATTACTAATATCCATTTAAGCCTCAACGACTTCACAGAGGCGTTGGAGATCTCAGATGACGAATTGTTGACTTATATCAAAGGCTCAAAGAACATGAAGGCCCCCGGTTTCGATAACATCATGAACTTGGAGCTCAAGCAATTGAGCCTCCAACTCTACGTTCATCTGGTGTTGATTTTCAACCAATGCCTGTGACTATTGCTATACTTCTCCTCGTTTTGGAAGTCAGCCAAAGTCATCCCCATCCAGAAACCTGGGAAAGATCCTTCATGTTCCAAGAGCTATAGGCCCATCAGCCTTCTCTCTGGATTATCCAAGCTGTTTGAGAAAGCGATCTACCGTCGGCTTCTTTCATCTGCCGACGAGCTGAACATCTTGCTCGACGAACAATTTGGCTTCCGACGTGGCCGGTCGACAATTCACCAACTTAATCGAGTCATTAACATCCTCTGACGGAACAAGTCTGTTTCGAAATCATCTGCCATGGCACTTCTCGACATCGAGAAGGCCTTTGATAACGTGTGGCATGATGGTTTGGTGTACAAACTATAAGGATACAATCTTCCCATCTTTCTGGTGAAGATAATTAAAAATTATCTGTAGGACAGAACATGCCGTGTATCGCTACAGGGTGCAGTTTCCGATGCACAGGAGATTTCCGCCAGGGTTCCACAGGGAAGTATATTAGGTCCACTTCTGTTCAACCTATTCCCCTCGGACATACCCCCGCTCCCTGAAAATGGATCTCTGTCGTTGTTCGCCGATGATACCGCAGTCGTCCACAATGGTAGGGTAACAAGAGCGCTTACAGCGAAACTGCAGCGAAGCCTGAATGAAGAGTACTTCATCGATTGGAAGATCTGTATCAATGCGGCGAAGACCCAGGTCATCTTATTTCCACACTTAAACTCTCCTAGACTTGTTCCGCCTGAGGATTGTAAAATAAACCTAAACAACACAACGGTGCAATGGGCTAAATCAGCTGTCTATCTTGGCGTTACCATAGACAGCAAGCTTATTTTCAGGGAGCAGGTTGACAAAACTGTCACAAAGTGTAACGTTCTGTTGAAGCTACTGTACCCATTGATCAACAGAAGGTCTACATTATTCCTGAAAAACAAGCTTGCTGTCTACAAGCAAATCATACTTCCAGTCATCGAGTACGGCATGCCAATCTGGGAGAGTTGCGCTAAAACACGGGACGGGTCAAGCTAAATAGTAAAAACATTTTAATGTGTTATGATATGTATAAATAAGATGATACCATTATAACTATACACCATCGTGGTCCTACGTGAACTTCGCGGTTATATCCCTGATATAACCTACCTCCAATTTCCTTTTTTGTAATCCAATGAAACCGGTCAAGGAACTATTTAACAATTGCGCAAAATATGTATAGGTTTCACGCTGTTTCACACTGCAAGATTATATTAATGATAATATAAAATCACGTTCGAAATAACTTTACTTCAAACATCAAAAATAACTATCGAGAACATTGTTCTAAATTTTCACAATGAAGTAAATGCATGAAAATACTTCAAAATAATCAAAATAACTTCTAAACAACATTATTCTGTAAGAAATCCCTGCAGATTTTTTTCTAAGATTGCAAAATGTCTAGAGAAACTTTGAAACAAACACTTTTTCAGCGGGAAAATTGATGAAATTATGGAAGTTATTCCTGGAAAACTATTTCTAAGAATCCTTGCAGGCATGCTATACAAAATTTAAAAAACAATTCCAATAAGACCTCTTATGGAATTTTTAAAGTCGTGCCTTGTTGAATCCTACACAGGGAATAATCCACACATATTTATTGATAAAAATCCAAAAAATATGCGATTACAAATAGATATCATGTGTTTATTATATTGCAAAAACATCATGGGTGGGACACATAGATATGTTAATTCCTTCCTTATCAGTGTAAAATGTGCTAATTTTTTTAATGGAGGTTTTTGAGTGGACAAGCATTTACAAAAATCTTAAAAATCTTGATTCATCTCAAAAATCTGTAGTCTTTACATACAGAAACTGTATGAAAAAAAAAATGAAAAAAATCTATGAAAATCTAGAAAAATCTGTGCATGTGGCAACCCTGTCTGTCGGGCGAGCGTTAGAGAGCTTTCTGTTGGGTGTCATAATCAAGGTATTCACAGGGTGCGACAGAAAATAATGCGAAAATTTGTTCTATTTCTTTCAAATCCATTTTTCAACTAATTCAAGCAATAATATCAACATTTTCGATGTAGTTATCTTTATAAAGTCCTTTTAAACAAATTTATTCAATGTGTCCTCCATTTTTATTAATAACATCCTCGAGCCGACGCCGGAAGTCAGACGTAGTCCTTCGACATTGACTGTCATGTGCGTGTTTTCACACTAGGGTGTGATGTTTTGCAGCTCGTTCTTTAACATATTCCCAAATCAACTGCTAGGGGGCCACAAATCCTTTGGCCAAAACTTCATGCTATCGTTTAACCATTGTTGGGTTCGATTGGACGTGTGACACGGCGTTCCATCCTGCTGTAGGACAACGCTTTGGTCCTCGGAGAAGTTGGCTTTCACCTAGGGAAGCACTTGGTCCTTAAAAATACCAATATACACTTCGGTATTGATTTTAACTCCAGCATCAATGAAAACAGGCAGCATTTTCAAATCGTTGGACGCCACAAAGCCAAATATCATGACACCAGCCGGATTTTTGGTTTGAAATTTGAATTTCACTTTTTCCGGAGCGTTCTCCTACGTTTTCTGCGGTCAAATGAACCGGTCCGTGCGGCTGTTGGTCAAAGCATCAATGCTGAAAAGCTTTTCGTCGGAGCACAGGATTATCATTTTTTCTATCTATCTATATATATACAAAAATGAAATGCTGTCCGTTCGTGACAGCATAACTCACGAACGACACGATGGAGTTACTTGATTTTTTTTTTCATTTGATTCGTCTTAAATCCCAACAGATTTTTGAAATAGAAAATGTACGAAATTTTTTCGGGAAAGTAAAAAAAATCATTTAAATTAAATTTTCACTTTGTATGGAAATATCATAATAGAAAACAACAACACCATCCATCGAGTTGGAAGGAGAATCCGTTGGAAAATTTTATAATGGCGTCTTAATTAACAAAAAAAAGTACGAGAGAGGAGCGAATCTCTCATTGTTATTTAGGACTTTTTGAAAAATTATGCGAAAAACGATAATACACTGGAGTCGTTTATTATGCGAGTTTTTTTTACGTGGTGTTCATAATTCACGCGAGGAGATACCGTTCACTTAGATTTTGTCATTAACGCGTTTAAATAATCCCTTTTGTTGCTTTTTACGAGGTTTTTGTAAATTACTGGTTTGTACGTGATTTCTAGGAGTTACTCAGTTGTTTTTAAGGATATTTTTTTTCAGCGCACTCATTCCTGCGTAAAAAGCAACCTCACCTAAGTAACATTGCCAAAACCATCCAGCTTTACTAAGTTTTACGAAAGTTTTATGAAAGCCACCAGAAATCAATTCGGTTTTATTATGGCAGCAAGAGATGCCAATAGGTTTCAAATTTTAGTCAGGTTTATAAGAACCTACACAGCTTCTTTACAACAATCTTAAAACCTTGACTTCTAAAATTCTTTTTATCCCTATCAAAGTTTTTCATTTGACTTTGTAAAATCATAATATGCTATTTTGAAATACCGTTTTAGGACTCATTCATATTATTTTATAATGGTCAAAAGCATTTTAAAACCATTTTGCTTCCAGTAAATGCATTAAACGACTAATTGGCATTTTGAAAAGCTACCAAGCGACCAGATAGTTTTATAGTAACCATTGCTAAGATAAATTGGATTATTGGCAAAACTGTGATTTCTTGCAATCGCCATATTGGAATGAATGAAATAATTGAAATGTGGAAAAATAAATACACTAAATTTTAAATGTCATACAATTGAACTGTAGATCTGAGGCAAATTTCGGTATTCGTTCAGATAACCTTATTGAATTCCATCAATTTTCAGAAGTTTCTTGATTAATTTATCGAATATATTTCTTTCAATTTTGTTTTTGTTGTTGTAAACTCGCATGATTTCCGAGGGGCATTAATTTTCAGCTCTTATCATGCCAATATTCACCATACAATTAAATGCGCATATGATTTAGAGCATGATATGCTAAACAAAAAAACTCAATTTGTTTTATATATTTTGCTTTCAAACATAATTTCCCGGAACACTTGAGCTTTTTTCTTAGCCATTATTTACTGTTGAATGAATCAGAAGAGCAGAGTATCGAACAAAGCAGAACAACAAAAGCCAACCACGACATCGCCGTGAAGTTTGACAGCTGTGGCCATTCGGCATTATCTTTCATAATAACATCTTTCACTAGAACATTTTCAAAATCTTTATGGTCTTGGAAAGGTTTTATTAATTTGTTTTCACAACCGTCTAAGGAGTGGGCCCCTTTGTACACATTTCGGCTTTAAAGATGCATTGAGGAGGTGTTGGTGGACAAAACAGTTTTGAATGTAGTTTCATCGCTTTCCTCAGTAAATGTTTCAAAGCCGAAATGTTATTGCGAACCACTCCTTAGACGGTTGTGAAAACAAATTAATAGACGCTCCAGGACCATGAAGATGACTAGTGAATGTTATTATGAAGATAATGCCAATAATACAGCCTCACGGCTATGTCGTGGTGGCTTTGTTGTTCTGCTGGTATTCGATACTCTGCCTGCTGATCGTCAATTCAATAATAATGAAAAAAGCTGATATTCGAAATTATGTTTGAAAGCAAAATATAAGGCAGATTGATTTTTTGTTTAGCGCTATCATGTAAAATCGCTATGCTCATTTATTGTATGGTAGTGTAACGTAATAAAACTGAAATTAATGCCTCAAATCATGCGAGTTTGCAGCAGCAAGTAAAATTGAAAGTATAAATTAATCAGAGGCTTCGAGATGATGGTGTCTCAGGTTATCTGAACGAATACACCGAAATTTACCTCAGATCTGATTCTATTTAGATAATGACTATTTTCACATTCAGTATTTCATTCATTCAATATGGCAGAATCACGGTTTACCGTATCAATTTATCTTAGCGTATTACTATAAAACTATCGAGGTGTCCTTGTAGCTTTTCAAAATGTAGTGAATCGTTTATTCATTTGCTGGAAACAAAAAATAGCATTGTTATAAAAATGTGAATGAAGTCACAAAACGTATTTCAAATAGCATATTATGTTTTGAAAATCAAATGAAAAAAACTTTGATGAGATAAGAATTTTAGAGTCAGGTCATTTAGGTGATATGAAAGCTGTGTAAATTCTTATAAACCTGACTAAAATTTAGACTAATCTCTTGCTGCCGCTCTTTGGAAACCGAATTGATTTCTGTGGCTTTCATAAAACAATGGCTGTAAACTGGATGAATTTTAACAATGTTAAATTCGTGAGTTACTTTACGCGGGTGATGCGCTGAAAAATATCGTAAAATGGCTAGTAACTGCGTAAAACCAGTAATTTACAAAGAAACCTCGTAAAACGGCAAAGTTATTTAAACTAGCGTTAATGACAAGATCTAAGTGAACGATATCTCCTCGCGTAATTATAATGAACTTGCCGCATAAAACTCGCTGTAATAAACTTGTCAATGTATTATCATTTTTCGCATGGCTTCAAAGTCGATAACAATGAGTGTTCAGCTCTCTCGTACTTTTTGTTGATGGAACGCCATTATAAAATTAGGTCTCGCTAATGTGATCAATTATTCTATTATGACATCTTCCTTTAAGTAATTATTAAATAATTTTTAACCACGAAAATTTCGTACATTTCTATTTCAAATCTGTTGAATTAAGACAATCAATGAAAATCAACTCCATCGTGTCGTTCGTAGTTATGCTATCACGGAACGGACAGCTTCATTTTGTATATATATAGATAGATAGAAGGAAATGATAATCAACAGCTTTCGCTCGATGATGCTGACCAGCCACGCGGACGCTCGACCGCAGAAAACAGCAGGAGAAACGCTCAGCGAAAAAGTGAATTCAAATTTCAGGCCAACTCATGATGACGCGGCTGTGGCGTCAACATTTGAAATATATTTTCGTGATGCTGGAGTCAGTGTACCGAGTCTATTGTATTTTTGGGACCAAGTCTCCCCAGGTAGGCAACTACTCCAGGACAAGTATCTACGGCAGATGGAACGCCGTATCCTCAATCGAACTGGCAATGTGAAACAATGAAATTTTGACAATAATCTAACGCGGTAGGAATATGTTGAGACGACGCAACATCACTTTATTATATCACCCTATCGATATGAAGGACTACATTGACTATCATCAGGATGATATTAATAAAATGGAGAACATTGAATAAATTTATTTAAATTTATAAAGATAACTACATCGAAAATATTGATATTATTGCTAGATGAATTGAAAATGAATTTGAAATGGGAAAATTTTCGCATTTGTAGACAAAAGTGCGGCGCAACGAAAGCTCTAGCGCTCATCAACAACAGGTACCCATGCCTGGAACCCTACAGTGCACTATAAATTTTCAATTTTTCAATGATTTCTGTATGTAAGACTACAGATTTGAGATGATCGAATTTTTAAGATTCATATAATCAACATCTATCAAAACCTCCGTGGAATTAGCGCATTTACTGATAGAGGAATGTATATCTGTAATGTCCGCCATGATGTTTTTATTATAAATGGAAACGCATGATATCTATTTGTAATCGCGTATTTTGGATTTTGTAAATCAATATGTGGATATTCTCTTCAGTTAAACAGGCACGACTCAAATTCAAGTCTTGTGGGAATTGTTTTTAAATTTTGTATATCATGCCTCAAGTTCTTAGTAGTTTTCAGGAATACTTCCGTAATACAAATCAATTTTCTATCTGAAGATGTTTATTCAAAGTTTCTCTAGTTTGACGCAATCTTAGAGAAAGATCTGCGAGTTTCTTTACTGGGGCATTTATTTAGAGATTATTTTGATTATTTACTGGTAATTTTCATGCATTTGCGCCTAAATTTATGAGTGGAACAATGTTCTCGGCAGATGACACGATGTTTTGAAGTATGAGTGACTCAGACGTGATTTTATCATTAATGTAATCTTGCAGTGTGAAACGGCGTGAGAACTGTACGTATTTTGCGCAGTGTTAAACAATTCATGACAGTTCATTGGATACAAAGGGGTGGAGGTAGGTATATCGGGATATAACCGCGAGTTCACGTAAGGACCGATGATGTATAGTTATAATGTATCATCTTATTTACATATCATAACGCATTGTCGCACTGTAAACGAGCCCGTCCCATTTTAGCGCAACTCTCAGATGTATGCCATACTCGATGACTGGAAGTATGATTTAGCTGTAGACAGCGAAGCGATAGAACTCAGACCTTCTGTTGATCAATAGATTACACAGCTCAACAACGCTGTGACAGTTTATCAACTGCTCCCCCTGAAAACGCTGTCTATGGCCAACGCCAAGATAAACAGCTGATTACCTCCTATTGTGTTGTTTAGGTTTATTTTACAATCCTCAGGCGGAACAAGTCTAGGAGAGATAAGATGACCTGGAATAACATTGATACAGATCTTCCAGTCGATATTACTCTTCATTCAGGCTTCGCTGCAATTTCGCTGTAAACACTCTTGTTACCTACCGTGAAATGGACGACACCTTATCAGCAGCCTTTGTATAAATCTATTTTCGAGTGAAATATGTAATCCTAGGTGGGTGAAGTGGACCTAATATACTTTCCTGTGGAACTACAGCGGAAATCTCACATTGCACTGCGCCCTGTAACATGTTATCACACGAATGAATTTTAATTTATCTTCGAAGATGAAGATATATCCTTATAGTTGCCAAACCATCATGCCGCCATCAAGGCCTTCTCGATGTCGAGAAGTATGCCATGGCTTAGATATTCGAGACAGGCAACAATGAAAGCCAATATGACTCGATAAATGATATTATCGGCCACAATCCGTCAAATTAAGTATTCGTCAGCAAAGGTATTCAGCTCATCGGCAGATGAAAAAGAAGTAACAAATAAACAACAGATAATCCAGAGAGAAGGCTGATGGAAAACACATAACTCTTGGAGCATGAAGGATCTTTCCCAGATGAGATAACTGGCTGGCACTGAGCAGAGTAGTCACAGGCATTGGTGAAAATCAGCACCAGATGAACATGAAGTTGGAGGCTCAATTATGGCTCAAGTTCATGATGATATCAGGCAAAATATATCTTTGACACTGATATAAGTCAGCAATTCGTCATCTGAATCTCAACCTCTGTGAAATCGTGTGAACAAATGGATATTGTAATAAAGCGCGCTAACAGCGCCTAAATGGATTTAACGATAGCTGTTGTCCGGTTATGAAATTTGGCTCTGAGTGATTGACTCTCAGCGGCTTCTGCAGGAATTATATGGTATCCTTGATGACACTATCTAGTGGGATCAGCGAAGCAATTTTAAGGCACCAGTCATCTGGAAACTGCAATCTGGAGGTGATCTTAATCAGCAAATTATTATTAGGTCCACGCCATTCTGACAATGGTGCATTATCGATTTCGGCACGTTATGGAAACCGGTTTCACTGATGTACTTCGAATGGCGCTGCTCATTAGATGCTTTAGTGGAGCTAATCAGTAGTGCAGAGTTGCTTTCACTGATCAATGAGCCATTTTAATAATTTGGGCCAGTCGCTTCAACTCATGACCGGCTGCCGTTACAATCAGCCGAATCAAGGTGCATATCGAATCGATGTAATCATATTGTCAGGCCTTTCCCAATGGCGCGTGCTGGATTCAAATCTGGTGTCTATGGTTGTAGAATGGCCTTCGGCCACTACTGGATAGTGGTAGTGAGACTCAGTCTATATCGGCTGGGCGTGTTGTTCCCCATGTGGTGAGTGTCGACATCGATGGGAATCCGATCTGTAAACCGGGTAGATGTAATGGCACTCTTCAGATGTCTAGACAATTCCGTTCCATTTAGCATGAATTATGATTTCCCGGGTCGTGGCGATGCCGGCGAAATGATAAACTGTCGTATCTGCAGTTCGGATGTCGCTGTACCGTTATTGTTCCATTGGCGTATGATAACTGAACAATGAGCCGCAAATGCTGATGTGACATCAACCTTGTCGCGCTAATCGATCGATCGCGCAATCCGATATCAGAGATGAATGCGGGATTCCGGCTGAGATGTGTCGCGATGACGATGTCGATGGCAGCTCTGTTGGGGAGTCATACAGGCCTCAACTGGTCCACTGTTCGGATCAGACCGTGACTCCAGGATGTGATGTGTGATTATGTCCATGTTGGTCATTAAATCTCACAGATGTGTGGAGTTGAACTGTTCTTTCTTTCGACGGGCAACAGTTGATGAGCAGAGGCTTTTTGGACAGAGCTCGATGTACTGGATGTGCTACAACTCAGTTGCTGACCTGGAGAGGCGGCTGTGGCTGTCACACGAATCTGAACGGAAGGACTAACAGGCGGTTTATATGGCTTGATAGTTCAATGGGCACAATTAACGAGCATCTGAAAATTCTCCTCCATTCAGTCGCCAGGCAGCCAGCAGTTGACTGTGGAAGGCCAAATGCCCCGCTCGTTGTTTGACAGTGATATTAGGCTGCTAGTGAAATTATGAAACAACGGCGATATTCTTGGTCTTTGCTGGAACACCGTACAATGCCGGGAAAATGTGAACGAACGAACACAAACGTCGATCCCACTCAAGGTGATGCCAGATGTCTTCATTCACACGAGAATTATACCGACACACCTACTATGCAGATCTCAGTGATGCAATCGATCAAGGCAAAGGGAGGCGTCACAAGGCAATGTAACCGCAGGCATTCTGACTGAATTCTATATCGCCGGAATTTTGGCTCTTCTGAAATTCGGTACCGAATCAGTGAATGACGAGATGGATGTGGATAAATTCGCAGGTCTTCTTAGTAGATTTGAATTTTCTGGAGACAATCGTTGATGCCTTTATGTGCCTTTGATGGTATATACATCATCATCAAATCTTGTACGCACTACATCGAGTTTCATGTGGCGGATTTCATCCGTCCATGATAAACGCCAGACGCCATCCTTTATGTCGCGATAAATGACCTCAGGCCGGTCGCTCGATAATGACGTTGAAAGGGCCCGTGTGCTCGTGACAGACGCTCTTAGATAGACCGGATGAAGTTGAAGTCTGATACCCTGTGACGTCGGATTGGGAACACCTCACTGGTCAGAGCCGCCGGTGCAGCTCGATGACTATTCCTCCGGGTGAATACCAGGCACGCAAATCAGCGTTTGTCGTGCTCGTGGTATAAAACTCGTTGTTTGGCGACCGTGACGCCAATGTAGCTGCTGCACGGCAATACAGCGGATTAACATTAATCGCTGCTGTCTCTTGAGGTGATGAAAACTGGCGGGATCTTCCTTTCTCCGTATCTCACAACGCGGGCGCCAGCAAATGCAGTAGACGGTCGTTAGGTCTGATGGACCGGTGTCATCGTGCCATGGCAACGCGGCTATCGAATTTTGGCATGAGGATTTCGGGTGCTGATGCCGCTGGAGTGGATATCGCCGCTGATTGTTGGACCGATGTCGCCGCGGCAGATCAGTGAAAAAAATTCACCTTCTGGAATTCAGCTTCTGCCTTGCTGCTGTAATAACATATTGGATCCTGATAATTGATGATGATGGTTGATTGATGGTGATCTAATCAAAAACATGACATGCATGTGTGAAAAAAAAAAAAAAAAAAAAAAAAAAAAGAAGATGGAGATGAACTGATAATATGAAAAATGACTCGTATCGCGTCAGCAACTCTTAGTGTTAGACCCCTGCTCGGTATGGTATTAACGTAGTTGACGCTGGAGTTACTGTCGGTCAGATCAGCGGTGGTCAGTGAGTTGGCAGATGATGTATCCTCAAGGCTGAGTCTGGAAACTAAGACAATGCCGGCGCTGTCATGATGCAGATCCCGAGTAGTCGAGATGACGTGTTCTCGCTGGCGGCGAATCGGGAATCACTGGAATGGTTGGGTTTGCGGCAGGATTCGTTTTATTAGGCAAGTCCAGCAATTGTGACGTCAGATATTGACGCCGATTCAAAACAACGATAGCCGGTGCAAATGTGGTGGTTTATCAGCGGGAATACTAAGAAGTATATACGGCATCAGATTTTGAACTCAACGTCGCCAGACAGATAACCGAAATGGCTGAGAACGCGCCATGGCCGTACAAAGAGTGCGTAATAAACATCAGCGCAACCTTCCGCAGCCAATGCTCAGGCAAACTGCATTCAATTTGTATGCCTAGGTATATAGAAGCTTCTTAAGAACGTGTCTGAATCAATTTAGTTGATGTCAAGTCATGATCATTTCTTCGCCTTCAGGCAACTGTCGCTGTGATGTCCGGAGCGCGTGGTTGGCATAACCGGGGAGACGATTTTATGCTCAGTGATTATCATTATCTCAATCCCTTCGTCATCATCTTTGTGATGGATTAATGTTATTTGAGATGAATATGGTATCATCAAATTTTTATTAAGATCTCTTGGAAGTGGACAGCAAGATTCAATGTGAGCTACCTCAAGATCACTATTTCTATGGGAAAGATATGCACTGAAAATTTATTTTTCGTAGATAGCTTCATCGTTTTAACAAACTGTAGTCCACATGCATGGATGATGAGCAAATTGGCTGTATTACATTTCTTAATGCATGTCGTCTGGTGAATACTGTCATTACGCCTCTTTTGCAGTGCAACATGACCTTATATAGCTTCAATTCTGCTCATACATGTTGAGTACAAAACAGGCTTGATGTTTATAAACGATAAGGTATTTGTGAAATCACCTTCTGTAACGCTTATCAACGAGAAGTTTGTTGCCTTGTGACGCTCACTACAACATGCAGAAAATGATTGTCCTCACAGATAAAACAAGATGCAGAATGTGGTAAAGAAAAGGAGCATGCCTCGACAGTAACAATCATTGATTTATTTTTTAATTATTTTTCAACATGCACAGATTATCTGTCGTTAATCGTGCAACCCGCCAAATTTTTATTGATAGCAAAGATAGTCGTAGTGAACTATATTGTTTGATGTTCCTTAATAAATGCTTCGTGTTTTAGACGGCGCGTATGGTGTGGGCAATAAATGAGAACAGTCGCTGGCAGTCTGGTAGTAAATTTGTTGGTCGGAACAAATATTAGATCAGGAACAGTTTTCGGTGTGGAGAATGGAGGAGAAGTGCATTTCGACAGGCAATGGTTGGAAACGCTGCCAACTGCAAGATCAACGTTAATCAAGTCATATGACTCATGGTGAAATTATATTAGATTTGCCGTAGTGTTGAGATTCGGTTCGACGAACCTGCTGAAGATCCTTTTGTTGTTTTTGAGATTCTATAGTAAGTGTTGGATCTTGTTGCTTAAGGTGACGTGACCAATAGTACTTTTCGTGAAGCATGGAGAGATAATCCGCCCGTCGTTCGGGCGGATATCGCAGAGTGAGGGTTGATTCATAGCTTCACAGCCGGTGAGGCAATCCTATACTGATCGCAGAGCGTGTGTTGTCGAACAATATATTATATTAATGATTTCGGTGTGGCGAACAGTGTAATTCTCTGTCTCTATCTCGATGCTCGCTCTCTCGATCTCTCTGAAGTGTACCCTATTTGATCTGTACTATACGCGTTATCGTTTCGTGTGACGTCCACGTTAACGCCGTCAGCTCTTTGAGCATTACTGTCACGCTGCGCCCAGAGTTCAGTCCGTGCCGGCGACGTTGTCGGCAAGTCGTTCAATGACCCATTCTGGCAGTCCTCAGGAGTTCCGTCAGTACGCCTGGCAGCTGCTTTCGATGGGCGGGTCTATTTTGTACGTTATTGGCGGCGATAGTTTTGGTCACCGCCGGAACGTAATCCATATCGACCTTGGTATATAGAATGTTGTATGACGTGGGCTGTTGATATGGTTTCTGTCTGCTGCGTGAACTCAGATGATGTAATGAATGCTGTGATGAAGTAGCCTTCTGTCTTCAGGCTAACGGATGTAAATTTGAGTGAGCGGATGTGGCTTATTGCAATGCCTGAGCATTTGAATAACATGAGATATTGACGTCATGTGGGCATTGATCGTAAGATTCTCCTTCATCATCTGGCTGTTCCCAGCTCGCGTGTCGTCACGTATTGGATGACAGATTTTCGACATTGCGCCGCCATAGATCCCCAGCACCTTCTGCAGCAGCAATGATCTGCGATAGCTGGTATCGGATGGTATCTGCAGGTGCTCCAGGATGTAGTTTCGTCTGCCGAGTACCAACTGCTGATCCTGTTTCGTCATGTAGTCTTCGTCAATTGTTCCGCGTATGAGTCTGCGGTGTCTGTCTTCTTGTTTTGGACTATCTGAAACTCTGAAGGGCCATCTGGATCGCCATGCTGCAACATGGTGATGATTATCTCCATAAATGGAGTTCAGATCGACAGCAGTCATTCAGGTAATGAACGGATTCGTGGCTGTCTGTCTCGTGTGACCGCTCGCAGCAGAGAGGTAAGCGTATGGCTGTATCGTGCCAGCTTTAGATGAAGGCGCTAAACCTGTTGCCACAATTCCCCTCAGGATGACCATCTACAAGACGATGGCGGAGGATTCTCTACGGCCTTGAAACATGGACTTTGCTAATGAAAGAACCAGTAAGCCCTTGAATGTATTTGACGGAAGTGTCACTGTAGCTCACCGATCACAGTGAATGCAGATGAAGACAGAACGTGAGGAAATACGCAATTTTGTTGTTTAGACCTCACATCATGCCTGTCGCTACAATCGGTCGACTTTACTGATTTAGCATGCGGACGTACCCCTGACAAAATGATTCTCGAAACAGCTGTTACAGAGACATCAGCCCAACCCAGATAGTGTGTTAGTAGAGGAGCGACCTGCGTTCTCACGACATGGTGTGAGAATGGTTTTGTAATCCATAGTTCAGAGAAATATATCAGTCATGGAAGAACCCGTCGATGGGATTCTAGGCATGGTGCAAAACACGTGAAGAATTGTCAGTGCTAGTACAATTAGCATCAATCGAAAGCATCTACAATAACTAATCCGGAATTCAGCATTATATACTTCACTGAAATTGCTTCTTAATCATTATTTACCTCGCAGGTATACAATATCAGACATTGGCACTGCCTCTGCATTTTAGAAATATATTTGTTAATCTGCAATGAACACATTCAATTTGATGGTCATTAGTGCGGTATTTTCCTTCAGCTCAAATTCTAGAAGTGTGTGTCTGTG
>JASCZW010009570.1:0-41584 GCA_034211315.2 Aedes japonicus | reverse complement strand
TGTCCACTACTCGATTTAATCACCGACGATCTGAACTCTTGATGGAGTTAACATTGTCTTCTCGTGAGCCGCACCATGCCTTTCGACATTTGGTTTTGGGGATATAAAGTTTGAAAAAAATTTGAAGCGCTGCTGCGCAAGTTACTTTGATCAAGGTGGTGCATTCGATCATGCCTTGACCTACTCGCATGGGAATGCTTGGTAAAAGTTGTGTTCCTGTTTCAGAAATGCCACCTCACAATGCCCTCCGCTCAATTCAAACTAAACTGCTATTCCAATTTTTACCGCCTGCGCGTGAGCTAATGGAACTATCATTGCTCTCCTTTGCTGCTTTTGTTCTAGCAAAAATTGCTGCTCTGCTCCTGAAACCTCATGGTGAACAGGAAATTAGCGCAACACCGGAAACAACATCATCACAGATCGTTACTGCCCGTAGCAGAGGAATTGCAAGAAAGACTATGTTTATCAGTATAAAAAGTTAGTAAATTTCCCGTAAAATACGCTCCTGGAAACCCTTTTTTAAATTTTGAACCAAGTGCTTTGTGGTTTCATCGTTTTTATAGGCGCCTTGTTCGCGCGCAGACCGATAATTAAAACTTTCAACGTTTTCTGAAAACAGCATCTTTGATTCATGCCGGTGCACCATACGGTGAGCAACAAAGAAACTGAATATTCGATTAGCTGAAACTTATGGATTTCTTCATTATAGTATTACTTTCGACAGGTGAGTTAAACATTATTGTATGTATTTTATTATTCAATATGCAGAAAGAAGTGGACAAAATGGCGGACAAAATGACGCAGAAAGTTACGCCAAAATGCAAACGTGCAAATTATTTTAAACTTTTTTTATCAATTCATCTTACTAACTGCTGAAGTGTTGAATCACGTATGAATATTTTGGAGTTGGCATGGTTTCAGATCAAAACTGCGACCACGAGACCAAGCACAAGCAAAAATGCAACGACTTTTTCAGCGTCTGCAATGTGCCGCCATTTTGTTGAAAATTTAATGAAAAACTATTTTGCAGCACACAACATGGGCGCTGCAGGTAAAGGACCGTTGATTTAAGTTAAACACATGAATTTTAATTTTCAAAAATGAGTTTTTTTTCCCCGTTCTATCTGTATATCCCCGCTTAACGCATTAAACAGAGACCAGATACCCAGCAATACTGTCTGGTACAACGGAGGCGGTCGAAGACATGGAATTCCGCAAGACCTCTATGCTCAGCAACAAACGAGCTCAGAAATAAGAGTGTGTATGCGTTAGCTCTTAATCATCTTTCTGCTAGTATTTTCTGTTTGTTGTAACATGGTTTTGCTCATTACCGTCAGAAACAAGTATTTCGCGAGCGCGTTATTACAGCTCTACGAACTGCACAAGAAATCTCCGCAAAACGTATTCGGTACAACATTTTAAAGAAGCGAAAAATGTTGCGACTTCGACAATTTACCATATCCTAAGATCCCCAAAAGGCTGCTCCTGTTTGAACGGTGGAAAACGGCAAAAATTATGGACGCAAAAGGACTGCTCTCTTTCTCGTGCAGCCTTCAACAACAGGTTCCCCTGGGCTTGACGGGATGCCATAAAGTTCAACCGTTCTCACCAGGCGCTCTGAAAACATTGAAAAGAGTCGGAATAAAGTCTTGAAAGAAGACGCAAAACCCGGATATGAGTGCACAGATTTCAACGCTGAAATCCCCATGCCAGACTGGTTGATTAAAGGTATTCCCGGAAAAAGTTTTCTTTGGACGACGAAAGCTACTTCCCTCTTTCAAGACGCAGATTCCCGGAAACGATCGATACTATTCAGCGGATAGTTCTACTACACCTCCGAACATAAAAATATAAGTTTAAACATAAGTTTGAACAGAAAGTGATGCTGTACGACTGCCGGACTTTCCGAGAAGAGCATTTCTAAGCCGCTGGTTCAAGCCCTCTGGTTTGGCAATCAATCAAGATGTGTGCCAGAACGAATGTTTGAAGAAAAATTTTGATCCCGTTTCTACGAAAACATCATGCTGATGGACTAATGCGTGTTTTGACCGGATGAAGCGTCATCGCATTACGCCATAACAACACAATCGTTCCTGAATACCCATTCCGTCCCATTTGTTGCCTGCCAAAAACCACAACCCGACAAGTCTGCCTCCAGGTGTCGGCAGATCGAAGATTTCTAACAGGGTTTGAGTTCGCGGAGTGTACGGGCATAACGGGAAGGAAGCCACGAGATTGCAAACAGTTGATTGGTAGAGTCAGGAGATGCATTCGCAAGGTTGTTATGGTAGGCCGTACAGTGCTCCTGATCCGACATCAAACGAGCAGGCTTCGCCGAACATCCGATTACGGACCGTTTTCAAACTGTTCACTAATGTTTTTCAACAATGGACAATGTATCTTTTATTTGAATAAATCAGATCTTCTTCAACTATGTTGGCTCTTTTTTGACAGCTTGAGAAAAGAAACTTCAAAATTTTGAGTTTGCCACCCGTTATGTGTCTGCCATCGTCTAAAAGTAACGTGCAACGATAACAACGTCGTCGGAGCCAAATAGTTGGATAGACTTCCTGAAAATCGTGCAACTCGTGTCTATCCCAGCTTTTCGAATCACCCCCTCCATTACAATGTTAAATTGCACACACGACAATCCTTACCCTTGCCGTAACCCTCTCTGAAATTCGAAGTGATTCGAGAGTGTCCCTGATACTCGGGCGACACATCATCCTCGATCCATCGATCCGGAAGTTCTATTCGTGCATAATCTGCCGGCGGCAGGTCCGATCCAGATGTATCGCAAGGCTGATTTGAAATCGATGAGAAGATGATGTGTGGACACGTTTTATTCGCGACATTTCTGTAGCAATTTCTGAATTGATAAAATCTGGTCCCTAGTAACGCGGACACCCATGAATCCTGCTTGGTACTGCCACACGAACTTCTTTGCAATTGGTGACAGGTGATGACATTACATTTGGGAGAGCAACTTGTAGGCGGCACTCAGTAGCGTGATTGCACGATAATTGCAGCAATCTAGCATGTCGCCCTTTGTATAGATGGGATGGGACACACTATTCCTTACATCGAATCCTCCGGTAAATATTCCTCCTCCCAAATCTTGGTAATTGCCCAGTGCAACAGTTGCAGCACCATAGTATTTTATTAGCTCACACGGTAGCTGAGCAATTCTAGCAGCTTTGTTGTTTTTCAACCGACCAATTCCCTCCTCAACTTCATAAAGGGTTGAGTTCGGGATCCTATCTTCTTCTGCGCATGTTGTTTGATTTATTACCGTTCTGCTCCGTTCGCTGGCACATTGACGCTCAGGTGCTCGTCGAAGTACTGCTTCCATATTTCAATCATCTCACACTCTTCTGTGAGAAGGTTACCTTCCAGGTCTCTGCACATATCAGTTTGTGGTACGGAACCTTTGCACGGGCTGTTCAACTTCTTGTAGAATTTGCGTGTGTTGTTAGCACGTTAGTTCCCTCTGACGCTTTTTCCTTCGAAGAATAGAGTTTTGCCTGTTCCATGCCTGTCTATACCGTTGCACATTCGCTCTCGTATGGTGTTGCAGCATTCTCGCCCGTGCTGCATTCTTCTCCTGCACTAACTGTTTGTAATCGCCATCAAACCAGTCAGTTTTTCGAATTGGTGCAGAAGTATCTAGTGTCACTATTGCAGTGCTACCAATGGCGGTTTCGAATATCTCTCCAGCCTTCCTCAAAGTAGAGCTGTTGTAGGTATTCTGGGCAACTCCGGTTTTCCTGGCAGGCACGTGGAGGATTATGAGCGCATACATAACTAGCATGTGAGTGGTGGTCCGAGTCTTTATTCGCGCTATGGTAAGTGTGAACGTCGGAGAAGAATTTCCGATTTGAATATGGTCGATTTGATTCTCTGTTCGTTGGTCGGGTGACCAAGTGGCTTTGAGGATGTCTCTACGGGGGAAGAAAGTACTTTGGACAACTAAACCACGGAAGGCCGCAAAGTTCACGCATCGTTGGCCGTTATCGTTCGATACGGTATGCAGACTGTTAGACCGTATTACCGGTCTAGGACGACTCAGCCCCGCCGCTCTGCCCGTAAACACGCACCAATTTCGTCGTTGGGTCACCCTGTTGTGCCAGGCGGCATGTGCACGTTGACGGTCGCTGTAGTTGAAGAAGCGACCCTTGATCCCTCGGCACCCCACTCGCATTGATCGGAGGCGACAGAGAAATCACGCTTTAACGAATTTTGCCTAACCATGCAAAAGCCGGTGCCCAGCTGCTTTTGCGGTACCACAGATCTGGTAAGAAAAGCAGCCGCTACAATGCCCGGCGCTGCTACCATACCTGTCTGTCCAGCTCTTGGTTGCGTGGTTGAAGTTCGTTGTAGATTATCCTATCGGCAGCCAAGGAAGCAGGAGCTGATTTGCAGTTCCATGTTCCGAGTTTCCAATCGTTGTCCTCGTTTCGTCGCCTGGGTCTTTGCCGATTTTTCTGGTCCATATTAACTTCTGTATCATACCTGCAGGTACGCGAGGTACCAATGGTATGCATTAGGCTGATGCAAAATTCGAAATGTTTGCTCCCCTAGGATAAATCGACGCCAATTTGGGTCCTGATAGTCCCCAAAAAATTTTAACACATTTGGTTTTATTTTGGATTTGCACACGCTATTCAAGGGATTGTGTATCGGAATTAGTGTGAAGAATCTCAAACTTGCATTTCCAGATCCCTAACATCTTGATATAAGTCCCTTAAACCAAATCTTATATATACATTCATATAGTGTAAGTTGACAACTTTCAAAATGCCGAAGATACCTGACATGTAAATTTTATACAAAAATAGTTATTCAATAAAACATAAAATACAATGTTTAATTCTAATTTTTGTTTTCTTATTATTTTTTAAATTTTTTATATGTTATATTTATATAGTATTTTATTTCATATATATTATTTTATATATGTTACATATTTTTATATTTATGTATTTTTTATATATATATATATATATATATATATATATATATATATATATATATATATATATATATATATATATATATATATATATATATATATATATATATACTGTATATGTATAGCGTGTTATTATATTTGCAGCTTAGGGAGCAAATGTTTCAGAATTTGCATCAGCCTACTATGCATTGTTCGGTCATTTACCAACCATATGTCCATAAAGGTGTTATGATATCTCATAATGAAGTTTTTCTCACCCATACGTGCAGTGGAGACATCGTAAACCCCCTTGTCGATCACGCGGCATATCATGATTTGAATTCAAAAATAGTTTGAAGTACCTTAGGTATTCTAGAAATACTATAACGTGTCTATTACAGTGTTAGCTCATTAGTGCAGTGCAGACATCGTAAGTAGCCTGTTTGATCATGTAGAACATCATAATCTGAACCCAAGGATTGCTTGGAAGGTCTAGAATAACTTTGAAGAAACGTTTGATCGTAAATTTTATCCCTCTAATGGTTTTAACCACTTGTTCAAGAAGGTAAACCATGAATTATGTTGAAATATGGTGTGGAAAATATGCCGTATTGCAGATGTTTCGAGGTAAGTATGGATCAAAGTATTATATGGATCGAAAGAACATGGCAAAAGCAGCAAAATTATGCTTGACTTGAACCAAATGAGATTTTTTTTAAGGACGTAAAAGAAAATAACACAGACATTGAATACTCAAAATAACCATGAGATATTATCAAACTACAATCGACGGTTGATCTGGAGCATGAGCATGATTGGCCATTCGATTTTGCAACACTGTTAATGATGTTATTACACATCTGATGTTATTACACAAAGCTACAAATGATGTTTGGCTCTAACAAACATCCTCAACGTATAACATGGGTGATTCCAAACTAAGGCAATGATGGCGATGGCCCCACCCGAATGCAGGTCAAATAAGGAAAGGGTTGGAATCTGGCATGTTACTCGCTTTGCTGAAAGCCGAGAACACAGCTGCACTTCCACAAAAAATCATTGGAATGTTGGATAAATGAGTTGGGTTGCAGCATGGTTTGTTTTGGTAAACGATTAGCTAAATTCGCGCTTCACGGACATTAAAATTCTTATATATTAGTACTGATTTACAATTTGAACCAACCTAACCAAACCGAATAAAACAAGCAAGCACAGGAATACGGACCGGAATAATTATCAGAAGACTTCAGCAGCGAAGCAGGACTGAAGGGATAAGAAAACTCGGGCGCGTGTTGCTGCGCATCCCCTCGAACTAATTCGTCAGAACTGCCACATACTGCCCGCTTTATTAAAGTATCGCAAGTTTGGCACTGTAGCGCTGCAAGAGGTATGTTGGGATGGATTTATGGAGCGTTCGACACGTAAGCTGCAAGCTGCTTTCATAGCGATGAATGGTGAAGCCTAGAGCGCTTGCGTGATCTGGAGAAGGTGGCCGATCAACCAAAGAATGTTCAGGGTTGAGGATCAGAGGTCAGTTTGCCAACTTTAACACCAATCCGCTACTTGTGGCCCGAACCCCAGAGCACCGACGATGTTACCGTAGGATGCATGTAACACGAGAACCTGGAACTTGAATACGACCCAAGCCACCCAAGCCATGACGTCAAGATCATCATAAGAGACACGAATTTTTCAGATCGACCAGGTCTGGAGGACAGGAGGTTCAGCAAACGAAAACAGCCTGAGGTTTCATGAATTCACTGTTATTAAAAAGATTCCCATTTATAGCACCTACTGGCAGCACTGCCTTCAGTTTAAGTACACCTGGAGACTACCGCATGCAGATAGAATCAGCATGCATCACCACGTTTTGGACGGACTGAAGACGCTTTTCCGACGTATTCCGAAACCAGAACCAATCGGGCACTAATAACATCGGGTTCGGACCGGCACCGCGACAATGACAAGACTGCGATCAAAACTCTCCGCTGTGAACAACGTACGGTGCGAGTCTTTAACGACTCACGCAACCGGGTGTCCCCACACGCTACGCCCAGAGTATCAAAGCAACGATGTCAGATGAGGGTGTGGTCGACAATGCCAAGGACTGCTGGAATAGTATCAAAGCACTATCAACGATGCAGCTGAGTACGTTGTTGGGTATGTGGGCTCTGTCATGGATCAATTCGTTCGACGAGGAGTGTATAAATCCAAGATCGGCTTGGAAGGAGAAGAACTGTCATAGGTGAAACCGGCAACAACAGACCCATCTGTTCTAAGAGATAAGAAACGCCGCATGAAAAAAGCGGCGTGTGAGAAAATGGAGCAACTGCATCGCACTCAAGAAACGCGGGAGTACCCCTCGAAAAGGGTTTAAATCAGTAGCAAAAATGTATAGGGATTAGGTTGGGTGCAATCTGACGGATGGACGTAAGATGATTGATAGGGGGAAGCAGTTACGGCGAGCAGCTTTCAGTAAATGGTGTTTATCTAAAACCTATCCGTCAAATTATTGCATCATGCTCACTATCTGTACGCATATGAAAAATATTGCGAGTCAGTGAAGATGAATTTTATTTGTATTGTAAATCTCAGATGCCAAAATCATGGGCGACGAACAAATCAAGCTGAACAATGCATTAGAACCTTAGATACTCTCTTTGCGTGCGATAATTACCGTATCTGAACGATTCGTTTCTACAAAAAAAATTTTGTGTGCATGCGCGGGACGTTTTGTTACCGAGAAAAGGCATAGGAAGCGCTGTTGCTTGTTCGATGATCAGATTCTTTAGAAAATGAAAAAGGTACTATGAGGTTTCCGTTGTCGATACTCTCGTAATTCTTCATATGATGGATAGGTTGTTATGGCAAGTCACCGCATCGGTGCCTTACGGTGTCCAACTTCTTCGCTCTAGATGGCGAAGGCAGTTACGAACAAACCGTCAGACGACGGTTGCTAGACTGTTCTCGCTATGGCTGCCGCAAATCCACTTGAACAGCGCTGTCAATCTTTTACTGCTTTTGTGGCAGTTGCTGGACTGACGATCGTGTACGTAATCGCAGGGCCAATCGCGCCTAAATATTTTCAACGCACGGTCATGCGCCATCGAGGACCATGATCTGGCTGCCGTTAGCACCTATTAACAAGGGTTATTGTTCAAAAAACGATGCAAGCTGGTTTCCGTAGGGCTATGCAGTTGGTACGATGACGTTGTGAGTTGTATTCATATGGTGAGACAGGCTTATCATTTCAATCGATAGTCTACGCAAGATTGAAGTGAGAGGCCTTTGTTACTTTCTGCCAGAGCGTTTGGCTTCAGCCAGAATAGTTGGCAGAAAGGAATCAGATGAACATGGGAGCAGAAACCTGTTTGCTACGAAATGATCGAATCGATCGAGCTAGTTTCATTTTGCTGGGATGAAAGATGCAGTCCTTCGTGGCAGGATATGGCTAATCAGTTGAATGTTTTCTCATCAGGCATTTAATATGCCGAAACTCTATCTTCAGCAAAACTTGATGTACATTGGAGCTACACCGCAAGCGACCTGCCATCGGTTAGCGCGCGCAACCATCAATAGTATCAGTTGAACTAGAAACCCGTGATACAAAACAAATTGACGACATTGAACTCGATTATATTCCGATTCTGCACACCCCCTGCATATCTATGCGATTCAGTTGGAATATGCGGTGACTCAACAATGACAGACTTATAAAACGCACAGATCTAACAACATCGACATATCTGCTTATCGACAGACGAGGAAAATGGAACGCTTTATTTAAGATTAGTCACATTACATTGAATACTAATTACCATACTCTTTCTCGATTTGTCTTTTCTTCTTCCGCCAACATGCATTCAGCAGAGTTGAAACTGATGAAATTACGTAAAATGGTTCTTTGCTGGACATGCCAGTCCAGTGCTGAAGTAAGGAATAGAGTGAAAATTTTCGACTCAACAAGTGGCCACCACAAAACCCAACATCGTCCCTGCGAAAACACCGTTCAATGCTCTGCACCTAACTACCGACAGTGACCGAGCAAGTTGCAGCAAGTTCCTCTTTTCTTCCCTTGCACGTGGCTTTCCGGTGTAAATTTAATTTCAAACGACAGTCATGTTCACAGACGATAGTTAGCCTTTTTCTTCAACCTTTGCATTGCCAGTTGGACGTTTAATCAGCAACGGTCAATGAATTGTAATTTCTTCGACGGTATTTTCCGCAGAAGCACTAAATCGAATTTAGCATTTGAAGCATCGCTCTGGCAACGTTCTGCTGCTCATCGCATGGACAAGAGCCAAGGAAAAATGATTAATATTTGCAGCAGTCATGTTGAGGACCACGCGACACGAAACGCAACTGATCATGTCCGAAATGATTTACAGTTTCGTCTGCTCGTCGTCTCCGTCCGTCCCAGGAGAGGGATCGTAAGTTGATGAATGTTTATCGAAGGTGATGGGCGACAAATGGTTGTCAGGGGTAATAAATATCGGAAAGTGGTAGTTTGCCACATGCCAACAGGTGCCAATTGCTACCGATTCCTCGAAACATCAGGCGATTCAAAATGTCCATGCCTTCCAATCTGAGAACCCTTCCGATGGGTAGGAATATTCTATTGAAGTTGTAATGCAATGCAATCGAGTCATGATTTCTTCCGGGTAACCAGAGCGTAAACAACCACTGGATCTGTCTGTTCAGTTCACCAATGTTGACAGTTGCATTCCGATAAACTATGTTGGCCAACCATGAGGGAAGCTTGGAATGGCAAACGAAAGCAGTTTTTCTTTTATTTATTTTGATTCATTCGCCCACACATATACTACATATTTCTTGTGGCTGGCGATAACTTATACAGGGTGTTCAATAAGTTCAAATACACTTTAAAAATGTGCTAAAGATGAAAATACAAGATATTCTTTTCTGAATCTATGTTTATTGAGAACCTTTACGACATATTAACTGGAAGCACCCCTTCCTCCCTTTGTGTTGTATGACGAGGTTGGGACACGTGGCACGGTCCATCGGCATCTTATCCCAAATCTTGGCCAGCAAGTATGACCATACATAAAAGTCCATGTGATTAAGGTCCAGGGAGCAGGGAGGTCAGAAAATCTTAACAGTCAAATTCTCCGGACACCACGCTTGGACGATATTCGCCGTGCAGGCTGGTGCGTCGTCCTGTTGGAAGACGTAGTGATCCTTCCCGTAGAGGTCCCGAAGTGCCTCAGTCTTATAGTACGTGGCGTTGACTTTCACGTTTTTCTCGATACACACCAGTGGGCGCTTCACACGCCTGGATACGGCCCCCAAACCATCACCAAAGCGACGTTCATTGGATATTCTGCGGCTGATGCAAGACAAAGAGTTTCTCATCAGAAAAACCGAACTCCTGACCTGCGTGCCGCGAAACTGTCAGTTTGGCTCTGTCCAGCTTCTTCTTCGATGTAGCCTCCGTTACCCCGTGAACCTTGCGTTTCTTGTACGGCTTGTATCCCAGGTCCTTTGCCATGATGGTATGGGCAGCCCCGACCGACACACCCAGGTCAGCAGATGTCTTCCGGATCGAGCGGTTTATTTTTCGACGTACCCGATTCCTCACCACCTTGATGACTGCTAGCGTCATCGCTGATTGAGAGCGCCCGGACGGTCTCACACGGTCCATGGCTTAGAACGTCTCCCGATACTGACGGATGGTGGTATAGGTGAAATTCCGCTCATCCTGGGGGATTTCAACCACCGGAATATGTCGCCGGGTCGCTCACCTCTCGCAAACAACTTTACTACGACGTCGCGGTACTCCTTCATCGTGCACGGTAAAATAACAACAAATGACAGCAAGTCGACAACGTGCACGTCGGTTAGCCTTTATCTAGGACAGGACCTGCCAGCTGTTGGTGCAACGGCAAGACCGGCGTCGCCCGTCAAAAAAGACCGTTTTTTATTGGTCGCTTTGACAACCACCTCTGGGCCTCCGTCAGAGTTATGTTACAAGCAGGCAGTTTGTTGTTGGTTTGGCGGTGTTGCTAGCAGGGTTCGGCAAAGTCATTTTCATTTGAAAATCGTCAAGCGACGTTGAAACTGTCAAACATCACTTTCAAATGAAAATTAGTTTTTTGATCTTCGAGCAGATACTCTATCAAAATCAACAGAACCACTTTCGATCAGTTCTCATGTAGTTTGGTTTTGCTTTATGCTTGTTCATTTGGTGTTTCATTGTAAAATGAACTTATCTTCTCATTGAAGCGAAATATTTCAATCGAAAATGCAAGCAGTTTATTTTAACTTTTGACATTTTCCTCGGTTCATTTTACTGGGTGTACGGTTAACGAAAATGAATCTTGGTTGATTCCTTATAAAGCATCGTCTACTGAAGTGGAATGGTTCATAATCAAATCTTATTTATATTATTAACTGTGCCTTTTTCAATTAACATTAATGAAAAAAAAACAATGCAATATAAACAAAATTATGATTTGATTATTCTACGCTCCGTTTACCTATCATCTTGAATTTTTAATAATGTAATATGGTAAACAGACATTCTAACTTAGGTTGAATGAAATTGAGCGTGCGCTGCATTTGCTTTAACACATTCCACATTCTAGCCACAGTTCAAAACTGGAAAAATTCACTAGCGTAAATCGATTTTATTTCTATTCCGCCTCCATAGTAATGCAGATAGTGCGCTATATTGCACATTAGATTTCCTATACAATGCACTAGATGTACGATTATGCAAACTTACAGTGCGTGATTAAATTCGGTTTTGCACTAGTGCGTTATTCCAGTTTTCAATTGCAACGATAATAAACAAACTTCATGTTCTGTAGTGAAGTTATTTGCAGGTGAACGGATGGAACAAAATAGTAAAACGGAGTACGACGGAAAGTGGAAGTGGAAAAGTAGAAAGTGAAAGTGAATACACGAAACTTAATGTAGAATGTGAAGATTGTGAATAAAGTGGAAGTGAGGCAATACTGTTGGAAATACTGTGTTTATGCTCTTTGAATTGTGATTCCAGTTTTCAAGGAAATGAAATTGTGCTCAAAATGTAGATCAGATGTTGGAAAAAGAAAATAAATAAATTTGAAGTTCACTGCGTATTCTCTGTCCATTTGTACATCGTTGGCAAAATCTGGTCAAATAACTCCTTATTGAGTTTAATTAGTAGCAAGTTTTGCAAAGTGTCCTCTCCCAGGTTGGATCGTGCATTAGTGAGAATGAGGGCCAATGCACTGAAAGCACGTTCCACCGACACTTGATTGGATGGTGTTGCTAATACCACGGAAGCTACCGCACTGAGCTCAGGGTGGGTTCCTCTACGTTCCATCCAAAATTTCCACACATCAAAACTGAAACTGCGCCTCTGTTCCACTTCAATTGCCTTTAACTGTTGCATGAAATCAGCCTCGTCACTAGCATTTGTAGCTACCGTAGAGCTACCGAATAGTTCTGTAATGAAGATATCATTTTCATCTTGTACAACTACTGCTGCTGGAGGATCGTAAGATGTTTTCAATTCCGGGTAGCGAATATCATAGATCCTTTTCCAAGTGTCAACAATGTAGGCCTGAAATTTATGAATACATTAATGAGTGGGAGGAAAACTGATAATGCGATCTGTTGTAGAATAGACATATTGTTGTGAATCAATGCTGTGTTAACAGAGCGAGATGTAGAAGGATTAGAGGGTATACTACTGTTATAAGCATAATTGCCCTATGTTCTATGGATTCTTGATATACATACGACAGTCATACTTGTAGCGGAAGATATGGTGACGTAGTGAGCATGCGAGGTAGATAGTGACAGTCAGGTGGAGATGCAATTAAAGTGGGTAGAATGCAAGGGGTTAATGGTAGAAAGTGGTGATGACGATTAGTGTGTGCAGTAGAAAGAGTAAGAAGAAGCTATAGTTGAGAGAAGCAGTTTGTGTTTGGGCCTTTATGATGGTTAACAGACAAAACTATTGTAGTCATTGAACCAGTGTGGCGTGTAGATTGTCTGAGGGCAGAGTCCGTTCATATTCGTCTATAAGATAATTACTTACTTGAATCTCTTCCTTTTCCTCGTTGCTAAACAGCTTCGACCCTGCGTAATTAAGTCGTGGATCGAGATAGAGAGCCATTTTAAATGCCCTTGATGTTTTTAAATTTTGCAATCGGTTATTCATACTAGTAACCAGCTGTCCAGCAAAAGGATTTGGCTCGGTAATCTTCACTTTCTGAGTGGCGATAAGCCACTGCAAGTAAAAAGTCGGACAATGACACATGCTCTGCTTGCATATCTTTAGTTAGTACGAACAGTGGCTTGAAAGCTTGTTCGTACATTTCCAGCAAACTTCCAGCTGTTTGATAGATCTACGGCAAAATATTTATTATTGGTAGGAATAAAAGTGTGTTTTAAAGCTTACCCAATTCCCGAAATTGCTCAGCCAGCTGTTCAAAAAATGACCGTTGTTCCAAAAATTTTGAAATCATCAAATATATTCCTCCCCAACGTGTTTGCCCCCATACCGGAGGATAGCTGGCACCATGCAACTCAAAAAAGCTAGTATATTTTACCGACCTGCACTTTTTGCGACTTCGGTTAATTTCCGCACACCCTCGTCAGATTTGTTAACTACGTCCAAAATGGCCAATTGTAATGTGTGCACCGCGCAACGGACTAGGTTAAGGTGCTCCTGTAACTGATCACTCAAGGCAGCTGTTAGTAATTCCTGTTGTCTTCTATTGTCCTCGTCGATTGATTCATCGATAGAGTCGTAGACCAACATACAGTCGGCTTCGTACTGCTGCTTCAACTGCCGTACTGCAGCCAACATATTAGCACCGTTGTCGCACGTGATTGAAAATACTTGAGTCGTTGTCAATCCGAAGCTTTGAATGACTCCCAAAATCTGGTCTTTTAAGAAGCCTGCAGTCTGTCTCTCCTTAACTTCAACCACTCCTAAAGAAAACAATGAAATATACATTTTTGTAAAACTGTACAGCAGTCTGAACCTAAGATCTCATTTCGGTGGGATCAGTATGGATTCACACATTTTAATTGAAGGATTTTAAGCACAATCAAGTTTCCTACTACAAGATTGGTGGTTTTCTCAACCCGATTTTTCACCTATCATGCATCGAATGGTACTGATATAGGGTGAATGGTAAGTTTGTCAAAAGCTGGATAAATTGGGTTGCAAGGCAGTCGAGAAATCAGACTATATGAATGATAGCACCCACCATGTAGTAGGAGATCTGACTGAAAATTGGTTATTGGCAAAGTTTTAATGAGGATCTAAATTAAATAGGCTGAAAAAAGTATCCTTCATCATATAAAGCAGTATTTTTGGTAGGGTATATATAGGATTACTTACCCAGCGTTCGCGTGACGATTCTTTCGTTCATCATATATCTAGCCAAAATAGCTAAAACGTGTCTGTTGTGGCGTGAAGCAGAATCAATTTTCAACGAGACTAATAATCCCTTCATCTCATTGGCTATTGCATCTTTAATCAGATCCGCACTGACTGTAACATGGCCCTTTAAGATGCGAGTGTCCATTGACATTCCAACCGCAGCCGTCAGCGGATCATAAAGCAGGCGCATAGCTTCCCATTCGAAACAAGAAATAGGTAGATTGTGGTTAGCCACCAACTTGACTGAAGCTTCGACTATAGTTCGCTTGTCAATAGCGCAAGGTCGTTTCGCAACAAGCCTTGGCTTTTTTGTTGCTGGTGTTCCGTCCTTCTGCAACCCTTCAGCACTTGCTTTTTCCGTGTGGCGTGTTCGGAAATGTCGCACAAAATTGTTAATATCCAGTTTTCGCTGAATATAGGTACATCCACTTCCATTATCGATGTTGCAGATAGCTTTGTCTCCATCGCGTATTACGAATTTAACTGCCTTTTCAGCCAGCGTACTACCATCAACTTTCCTTTTCTCCCCTTTCGGAGTGGAAGATGCTCCTGGACAATCCATGGTCACCTATACAAAAACTTGATTATCAGAAACGAAGTGACGCGACCCGTTGGCACAGATGAATGAGACTGATTCCGAGTCAGTTCATCGCGTCAATTGAAGCAAACCTTCCTTCAAGTGAAGTGAATTCATGAGTTCCCAAAAACGAATTAACACTATAGCGAAATCGTTCTTGAAAGGAGGAGTGGTTATTAGACTCGATGACGAGAAGTGCGATGAACAAATCGAAGATGAAACTGCTCGAAAAAAAATGAATCCGTGATAAATTCACCTTCTTTTATGTCTTTCGAAAATGCAGGACCCTGGTTGCTAGTAGTCACTGCTTTTTCACTTTTTTCGTTTGTGACATGCTAATGATTATGCTAATGATCGATATGGGATCGACAATCGATGAAATCATTGTCTTCGGAGCTTTCAAGCTGCCTGGAATTGAATGACAACCAAATCCTACCCGGATCAGGATCACAGTACATTCAGCCTATTTCGCGTGGCGGGTGTATCGTCATGACTTCATTGTACGAGGTGATACCGTGTGAGGTGACTCTCCATTTGGTTTGCACAGAGAGTCACCTCACCCTAGGCGACAATTATCACCTCGCATGTGAAAGCGAGTCGTGCCGACTCATCCGCCACGCAGAATAAGGCTGATTGTACGTCGGGCCATCAAGGTTCGTGGGTCACTACTGCTCATCCACATTGCGGCAGATCAATTTCGTAACCAACGCGAACTGCCACTGTTTGGATCGTTGCTTGCTCCATCGCCGTTGGTCTGACAAGCAAGGTATCATCATTAGTCCTCACGCTCACGTCCTGCACGAATCACGGCTAAAGGCTGGTAAAAAGTAAATTGGTACGCACAAAAAGACCTTTAATTCGCGTTCAATAAGTTTAAAAAGTCCATTAAGGATTTCTTTACAGTACTTTTGTTGAAACTTCAAAGTGCAAACCGAACGAAATCTCGAATCTTCCTCTTGATTGAACCCATCAGCGCCCGCACAGTGGCAACGGACACGGAATCAGCGTATTTCTTCCTTTTTTTTCGCATTTGCTGGATGTCTTTGACTGCCCCGCCGCTTCATCAAAGCCGCTGCTTTGAAATTGCTCAGTATTTATAGATTGGTCGAAAAAAATTGGAGGGCAAACTCGATCTAGTTGGCAGCTCACCAGTTCAGAACACTCTTGGAGCAGTGGCAGCTGGCCAGATCGGTCCAAAATATGGATGTGCCCCTATACTTGCGGATGCGGATGGCAATATATACTTTTTCAGACATGGCCTTCTTCGTGAACTTGTCGACAAACACGAACTTGAATCTTCCCGGCGCATCCCAGCGTCCTGTCGCGATGTAAAACTTAAAATCGAGTTTGACATATGTTTCGACATCGATAAAAGTGCAGTCCTTATGTTGCGTCAAAACACGATCGTACAAGATCCTTGACGCGTTTTGGCCACTGAATTCTACTTCTTGTGTTAGTTCGGATGTTTACTGACTTTGTACGACTTGTTTCCTTCCCTGGCAAGGATGTTGCGCACAGTTTGAAAGTTGGCGTTGCACCTTCTGGCCACATTTCAGATCGAAAGACTGGGGTTGGCTTTAACCAACGATAAACGATAACATATTCGTGTGATTTTCGGAAATCGCAAACCATATTTGCGATCGACCCTAAGTCCCTTTCGTAATTTTGAACTGTCAAGATTGACTAAGAGAAAAGTCAGTGTGATGTCTGTTTCAAACGTTTATAAAGTACAAGGTATTATATTCGCTGCAATGTTTATGTGGTGGTATGAAAAAGCAAAATCAAATAATAAATGGCTTCAAAAATGGCAATTTAAGCAGTTTCGATTTCAAATTCAGCCACATGCAAGTTTTTTTTCTTAAATTTTTGCATGCAGGTATTAAGTAAGGTCTGTATCCGCAATAATCCGGACACCTCAAAACATGAATAAAACATAAATTTCGCATTATATTTCCGTCGTAGTTGTTTATTTCAGATTCATGGGATGTGTTTTAACAATTCGTGAAGACAAAACATAGTTATTCGGTATTTGCATAAAATTTTCGAACTTTGCGCTTAACTCCGTCCATTAGGGTTTGTACAGACTCTTCAGAAATCGTAGAAGCCGTCTTTGTCCAAATTTGCTGGAAGTGTTTGATGTCCTTGATTCTTTGCTTCTTTCCAGAAAGCTTCCGCTTCATCAGAGCCCAATATCTCTCGATTGGTTGTAGCTCTGGACAATTTGGCGGGTTTGAGGTTTTTGGTACAATGTTCACTTGATTTGCTTGGTACCACTACATCACAGTTTTAGCATAGTGGCATGATGTCAAATCGGGCCAGAACAAAGGTTTTTCTTTGTGACTTTTGATGAAGGGTAGCAATCGCTTCTGCAGACACTCTTTTTGATAGATCTCCTTGTTGATTGTGCCTGTAGTGACGAAAGATTTACTCTTTTTGCCACACGTGCAAATTGCATGCCACACAAGGTATTTTTTTGGGAAATTTCGATGCATTTCAGAATGAAGAATGCTCAGCTGTACCATTTCTGACCATAGCAGAATAACAAGCCAGCCCTGGAAGCTGCTTGAAATCCTACAGGACATAAGTTTCATCGTCCATAACAACGCATGAAAACTTCGTCAAATATTCGCAGTACAAACGTCGAGCCCGTGATTTTGCTGCCAAGTTCTGTTTGTCGTTGCGATTTGGAACTGTTTTTACTTTATACGACTTAAGTCCCAAACGTTGTTTTGATTTTTGGACAAAACTAGGCGACATCCCTATTTTACGAGCCACCGTTTGAATGGACAGATTTGGGTTTTTCGTTAATATCATTTTCACCTTTCGGTCCGTGACAGGATCAGCGTGTTTAATGTTTTGGTCACTTCTCGGTTTCCTCTCCACCGTCAAACGTTCCGAAAATTATTTGAGCACATCGTGAACAGTGGATTTAGGCAAATCCAATGTTTTTGCAAGTTTCCGTATTGACAAGTCAGGATTTGCCGTACGCCCGTACAAAATTTCTCTCGCGCACTTGTTTTTCTTTCGTCTCCATCTTGCATACTAAACATGAAATGTAAACATCAATCATAGTCTTTTTCATCATAGACTCTCAGCTATACCACAGTGAATTTTTTTTTTACGTGCAATATTTCAAAAGTTCCAATGATTTGAAGGTTTCCGGATTATTGTGGATACAGACCTTAACTCTTGTACGTTACTTAAGTATACAAATTGCTTGGAGGATTACCATAGACTAACTCTGAGACTAGTAGGTCCCGAACAAATACGATTTTTTCTTAGCTCAGTCAGTACTAGTATATCGGTCCCAAGCTCAATAATGCGCCCCTTATAATGAACTCACACGAACACACTCTCAAATTTTCTGTCAAAATAACACAGCAAATAAAAACAAAGGCGCAAATATGTACAATAAGGTGCTGGCTTCACACGCTTAAAACTCCCTCTCTTTCTTTCCTATTACTATCCCTTTTTTTCACATGGAAAAGTTACTCAATTTTCGTAAAAAGTGGATCTACTCAATTTTTGACTAGATCCACTTTTTACGAAAATTGAGTAACTTTTCCATGTGAAAAAAAGGGATAGTAATACGAAAGAAAGAGATGGAGTTTTGAGCGTGCAAGGTGTACTTCGAAACAAGGGGTTCTACAACAGTGAACCAATTACAAATCGCTAGTTGCATATTGATTGTTGGGATTACGTTATTACCGAATATTTTTGAATCAGCGCTGATATCGAATATCGAATGTGTTCGAAGACGCGATGATGATTGTACCGAATTTTCGAGTAACACACTTATTTTGGCATTTTTTCTGAATATTTTACAAAAAAGTAGATATAATTTTTTAAATAAAGTTAGAGTAGACCATGTTATTATTTTAAAGAAATCTGCATGGGTACGCAAAAAATTAAGAATTTTAATTTTTATGATTGTTCAATTTCACTTGAAGCCTGGCCGGAATCACTGCGTATGTTTTTGGGATCTGCTTGCTCCCACAAACAAAATAGCATCAGAAACAGATACAGATAGTTATGACCTTTTCGTCGATAGTGGATATAGATGTTGGAAACCTGGCATTTCCTGGAAATTTACGTTTTAAGTCATTGTTTACAATTGTTGCTTTCGAACTTTTGACGATTTTGTTTAGAATTCCTCTTTATTTTTATTTTGGTATACGCTATTTCTAAACAACCCAAATTTGAGTACGATGGACTCAAATTCGTTGGAAGTATGGCTACCCAAAAGTGAGTAAAGATAGTTAATTGAGTAAGCTCGAATGCGCGTGTATGTGATAGTAATATGACAGCTGGCAATATACACGCTAAGATCAGTTTACCTAAATATAGGTAAAGAATACCCATAAACGTGAAAAGTGCCGATTTATGGGTACGTAACTTCTTATCCATATTTACTCAAATTTGGGTATTATCAACTTTGCCCATAAATAAGTATGTGCCCTATTGTGCGATTATGGCTAAACTGAGCTTAGCGTTTACTTCACCTTGTTATCAAGGTACTTTGGTCTATGTTTGCACAACGAGGGAGCGGCATTAGTATAACAAGCTTAGTCAATCCGTTTACTGGGGAGTGCTCATTCGAAAGGAGCGTAATCAATTTCTTAAGAGGATACTGAAATGAAGAAATACTGGAATCAATTGTTCCATCTTTGCATTTTTGTTTGCCTTAACGCACCTCAACGCAAGTGACGATCCCTGGTTCCTTCACCACCTCAGTCAGCTTAGAACGGGACCAGTCCGGATTGTCCATGTGTTTGTGCACAATATTTCTTCTTCTGTCGAGTTCCACTACTTTGATCAAACTTGCACCATTTGTTCTTTATAAAAGTGTAAGCAACCCAGTGTCAAATATTTTCGATTCACAACACTAGGGGCATGCTAGCGGCACGCGGCAGCCTTTATTGCCTAAATATAATGAACAATGTCAAGGCAGCTGTGTGGGCATAAGGATATGGAGTGACCTCGTGAATATGTTATCTACCCAAGTAACCAGCAGCATTATATTACTGCACTTATTGAACCCAAAATCGACATCGGTAAGGCGGGATCGCATCAATTCAACAGTTGTAATGAAGCGTTAGATTAGCTTAAGAACAAACAGAATGGAACCCCCTTATGGCAGGAGCGATGGCTGTCGTGATCCGGTGTTTGTTTCGTTCCTTTTGTTGACACCGTGACGTTTTTTGTGAAGGCCAAAAGGCCGTCGGCTGCCCACGTGCACGGTGCTATTCTCTTTTTTTTTGATGCGGCGTCTTACTGGATCAACTTTCTTTGGATCAGTTTTAGCCTTGCCCTTTTGGCTGGCTACCGTCGTTGCTTCATTCATTGTAGCACCGGATGGCTACCTTGCTCCTCGGTGCGCTGCTTCAAATGGTCCATACCGGCTGGCTACCTTGCTCATCGGTAGGCTGCTGCTGCTCCTAATGGTCCGCACACTACGACGTCCGATTCCAGACTGAGCCGGCCGGTGCTAGTCGCTTACATATATACACCGGCTGATGCTTTCGGATGGGTACCTTGCTCCTCGGTAGGCTGCTGCTGCTTCAAATGGTCCACACCGGGTGGCTACCTTGCTCCTCGGTAAGCTGCTGCTGCTCCTAATGGTCAGCACACTACGACATCAGTTTATGGAATGAGTTTGCAAACGCAGTGTGCTTTTCTTATATAACCATTGGCTTCCCCGCTCCAACCAATCAGAGCCATCGTAGCTGAGAAAAGGGAAACAACGAAGAGGGAAACAACGAAGGGAAAACAACATGCAAGGGGAGAATGGCATTTCTATTTCCTAGTGCTTCCACATATTCTACGATGAAAACAATCAATTTGTTTGTAACATTTATTTAATGCATCGCTTCCTTCTCCTACAATGGCTTCCTCATCCACACAAGCACCCTTCGGGTTTGCTCATCAAAATATTCCAAATTAACCCACTAAAATTAAATGAGTCATTACCATACTGCTAAAAGGACTGCAGAACACCATGTTTAATCAATTTACACTGTTTAATTCATCAAAAACACTCTGAATCGATCAACTGGTGCTCATTTCCACAGAGCAGGTAATGTTTCGTCGTAATTGTTCACCTTTTTAGAACCAGGATCCGCTAAATTTTCACAAAAAACTGTATTTTCACTTCCCGTAGCCACCTGAACTCTATTTAGTTTCACTTTGAGATCATTTATTATCGTGTTCTTCAAAACAGTGGGCGAAAAAACTGTTAAATTAACGAGAATTGTGTAAAAACTGTCACCCGGTCTCAAAATACCACTGTTTATTTTATAATTCACACTCAGCTGTATGTAGCATTGCAGAGCGCAGTGTTGTCAGCAACTGTTTTCGCGAGTGTGCGGGACTGATAAAAAAATTGATTAAGGAAGTAAACATTGCCGCGTCTTACTAAAAGAAGAAAAGCGGCAGGAGGCGATCCAGACGTAGCGGTCAGCATCCATACCTCTCACGCCAAAGTCACGAGTTCGAATCTCAACCCCGGACAAGTTAAGATAACACCCAAAATGTATTTGAGTGACTACGACGGGAGATGAAAGTGACATGAACCCGTGGAATATTGGTTTTAGTTCACCGTCAACTGATGCTGAATTTTATAAAGAAATAAGTTCCGGAGAAGAACCTGTCGGCAAATCTTCCGACATTACAAATTATGTTACTTTATTTTATTTGTCGTCAATCATATGTGTAGACCGGTTTGACATTCTTACCTTAATTCTATTCTTCCATTTCTATGCTGAACTTACTAAGCCTAGCCCAATTAATACTGGTTTTGAGAATCCCGGTCATACTTTCGAATCCGATGGTGAGTTTAGTTTTAGATTAGCTTTGCATTTGTTTGTGTACATATTCATTTTCTTGTTTGGAAAGTACCGGTAAAACAGCTTTGATTCACTTACGTTTCCTTGGATTCTGGAGCGAGTGGTAGGGGAGTATGGGTTGTCTTGATCCCCCTTTTTCGTGATGGATATATCTCATATGATGCGGTTTTTGCTCAAGTCCATAGTTTCCTATTAAGTTTGTTCATACACAAAAGACTCCAAAGTGATGCAAAAAATCCCAAAATTACGTTTTTCTAAAAAATGCTTAAAAATGCATTTTGAATATAGATAGGAGAGACTTGATCCGTGGTTTTCCAGTAAACAAAAATTTTGACTTAATATAGCTGGAACATACCAGTCATCTACAATCAAAATTTGAACGCTTGAAAGTCACAAGGTCAAATCTTAGACCAGGCGCCCACTGATGTGGCGGAAATGTGACATCTGCTAGCATGTCAGAATATTTTGTCGACGTTTGCCTCACACCACAAGTCTTTGAGTAGATGCTTTGACATATTATGTGATGCCACACACATCCGGGAGAATACGTGGGTGCCTCGACTTAGACTTGCAATGTGGCATTGAGCTAGCGCCTGAGTACATTTTATGTATCAGCCATCTAATCAACGACTCATTCGTTAGTTTATGAATCGAATAAGAACTGAACATTAACGTTTAAAATTCACCAATATTTGAATCTAACAAGATGTATGGCTTAGTATAAAGCTTGCTTATTATGCACCTGACTCCCCCGACTTTTGAAAAGGATTCTTATTTTGATGTTTCATGTTTTTTGAGAATTAGAAAATTTGTAGGGAATAATTATAAGGTTGTACTATAATCCATAAAGAAAAATTAAATTACTGCCAACCACGACCGTTTTATTCATGATGCACCAATACTACCAAATAAGAGCAAAACAGTGTCTGCACTACTACATGCATGTTGAATACTGAGGATTCTAGGGAGTTTCACCTTAAGTTTCACCAATGCAATAATGCTACTTTAGCAATGTCTTATGGCAGTACAAATGATATAGCATTAGTTCGATCTTAGTGGGGCCCTTTTCAGCTTTAACCCATTTTCAATTACCCAGCAAACACAGGATCGTATATGATAGCGGATAAGAGTGCAAAATGGAGGCAATATACGTACATTTTACATGAAGTCAAATGGACGCATGTACGTATATCGCGTCCACTTTGTACTTATATCCGATATTATATACGATTTTGTGTTTGCTGGGTATGCACTAGACGTAATGAATATAGCCTGTATATGCATGCTATTAAAGGGCGAACATGAAATTATTGCGACACATTCAACAGGGCTTAACTTTTTTACCATTGGGTAAAAATCAACCAAATTTTGCACACTTTCTCATTGATGTGTATTGTTTACATGCTGTCAAACTCGAAGTCGTGTTTTTCGATTCAAAGAAAATGGAGGTGAACCAACGCGCGTCGAGAGAACAAATTCTTTCCAAACACCTGGAATTTCCTGACCTGTCGCACCGGCAGTTGGGAAAAATGTTGAACATTCACCATTCAACCGTCTCCAGAGTGTTGAAGTGGTTCCAGGAGCGGTTGAGGTTGGACCACGGCAAAGGAGCTGGAAGAAAACCGGGACCGGAGAACAAAAAGACGGAGGGAAAGGTGAAGCGGATGATTAAAGCAAATCTGAACGTCTCAAGCCATGATTTGGCTAAAAAGATCGGCATGTCGCAGAGCTACGTCCAGAATGCAAAGAAGAAAGCTGGACTACATACATACAAGGTACAGAACTTCCCCAACCGCGATGAGCGGCAACAATCGACGGCTAAAACTCGGGCACGAAAGCTCTACGAGAAGATGCTGACAAAATATGGCTGCTGTGTGATGGACGACGAAACGTATAAAAAAGCCGATTTTAAGCAAATTCGGGGTTGAGTTTTTCACCGGCAAGAGCAAGTTCTATGTGGACGACAAATTTAAGAAGAAGAAAATGTCGAAGTTCGCCTCCAAATATCTCATTTGGCAGGCCATCTGCTCTTGCGGACTGAGGAGTGAGCCTTTCGTGACAAAGGGCACAGTAAATGGCGAGAAGGGCACAGTAAATGGCGAGAAGGGCACAGTAAATGGCGAGAAGGGCACAGTAAATGGCGAGAAGGGCACAGTAAATGGCGAAATCTGAGTGCCTCGAGAAGCGCTTTTTGCCATTCTTGCAGCAGCACAACGAAGCTCCGCTGTTTTGGCCAGATTTGGCATCATGCCACTATTCTAAAAGTGTCCTGAAGTGGTATGAGGCCAATTCTGTCCTTTTTGTTCCAAAGGACATGAATCCGCCAAACTGTCCGGAGCTGCGCCCGGTGGAGCAGTACTGGGCAATGATGAAGCGGGAACTTCGGAAGAGCAAGAAGACAGTCAAAGACGAGAAGGACATGTTAAGAAAATGGAAAGAAACTGAGAAACTGGTACCGGATGACACTGTAAAGACTTTGATGGAGGGCATCAAGCGAAAATGCGTTCAATTTTACACTCAAGGCTCCGTCAATTAACTTTTCTTTTGATTTTTGAAGTAAATATATTTATAAAACTACCATAAAATTTTGGATTGATTCTTAACATTATAAGAAAATTGGCATGACATTTTCGGTGTCGCAATAATTTCTTGTTCGCCCTTTACAGCCTCGTGGTTACTTGGGTAGTTACTAAAAGAAAATGTTGGCTATTGTTTTTGGGTGTCGCATTTTTCTATCAAATAATGCTCAAGTTTTCCATTTTCAACGAGATGGTTTGAATGCATTCTCTTTTATTTTTAATTTCTGGCAAGGTATTAATTACTGAAATTTTAATCATTTTGGCAATGTAAAAGATGCCATCTTATATCTGTCCTCCGCTTAATTCGTATTCCATCTTTCTCTATTTCAAACAACTGTGTCACTGTGCTTAAAGGTTAACGACATACAAGGATGTGAATCTCACCCATGAATTAAATAAATAACTGTCATCTACAAGCCAATTCGAATTGAATAAACCATTTGAAATATGACTTGAATGCAATAGCTGGTCCTTCTCTGTTTCGCTTCTGCACCGGACGCATGAATGAATGATCATATGAGGATGTCATCAGCTATCTGGCGGTGAGTTAGTCGATCGTGTTATTGATAATACTTAATTATCAAAGTTATGTCTTATAAACCTAAACTGAAAAAGATTGCATCAGCTACTTATTTTTCGAAAATCGGGACATCCCTAGCATCTTCCAAGCAGCGGAAAGCACTATCCATGTAACAAGCGACGACCGACGGACGTCTGGTTTAAATCATCGCCGTCAAACCGATTGGGGAGTGTTAATTGGCATTGTATGAAAGCACCGGCCATAAATCGATTTGCTTAAGCTGCAATATTTCCACAATGGAATGATCGCGGAACATTCCACAATATCCTAATGTACACGATGATGCTGCCAGTAGGCAAAGCGAGACGTTGCGGCACGTTTCGGGTTAGTGATGAAGATTTTAATAGTTGGCCAGTTGGTGGACCACAGCAAGCTGCGCTGCCGCAAATGTCGGTTGGTGAGAAGTTGTTGTAGGGTGGCGAGGCCATAGCCTACTGGCGTGGAGCCGGGTGAAGGGGCGACGAATGGCTAGTTGCGTCAGCTTTATTTATTACTTTTATTAATTAGCACGAAACCATCGTTTTGCATCTTTCATCACCCCCGCAAACCGGTGGTCACATATTGATATTGATGAGCTGTGGGAGAAAGGTAAATTTTGAATGAAATACCTGATTTGTGGCGAAATGTTTACGGGGAAAATGGCTTTTTGGACGTATTTTAATGAAGGACAGATTCGGGATTGAAATCCATTTTCATGTTATACTAAGAGAATACTTACGCTGTTTTCAGAAATGCGTACATAGAAAACTTGGATTAAATATAAGGATCAATTTAGCTCTTAAGTTCCAACTTGACATTATTGGGTTCCATGTGTTGTTATAACCAAGAGTTGACTATAAAGAAATGTGCAAGATGGGACTTTAATGAAATGTGTGAACCAAATTTGTTTTAATTTATGCATACAGAAATTAAAATTATCGCAAATTATTTTTTTTTAAAGAAACGCGTATTGGCCATATTCCTCTTTTGGCCATGCTGTTTCACGCTGTCTCACGATTCTTAAAATTTGCAGATCTTAAGATGCCTGTTGATTTAATACGATAAATATGAAATTCCTCTCACATAATGCACGTAGACTATTATTTTAACGAATTTCTGAACACACTGGCACACTTACTCTACGAAAGTTTTGCAAAACTCAACCAAATACTCGTCCTCTCTAGGTAGATTTACTGTTTTCTACGGTTCGATGATTCCGTTGCCACCAGACGACATGCAAGTGTAGTTTCATGTTTTGCTGAGGCGAACGGAGGTGATAGAGTGTATCCCAGAAAGGCCATATCACCATCGAGCATCAATGTAATTATGATGGCTAAATTATACCTCAAATGTTAGATTTTAAGATACCCTTGTCCGCCGGCGGATAAGTCCATACCATATCGACTGCTGCACTCAGCATTCTGCTGGATTGTCCGTTGAATGGGGCAATTTTATTGGAGGGATTTGCAGAAGATTATACAAGTTTATGGCCCGGCAACGGAGATCTTGTTGTAGCTTAAGTAACTACCACCGGCTATGGCGTTGGCGTAAGGAGACGGCATTACTGTCCACTAGGATTTCATAGGGATGATTGCCACTCTGGGGGTTGAAGCCCTATACTAATCAGTTTAATTATGACATTGTTTGGCAATCAGTGGGCGATGATGTGTATCTAATTCCTGCTAATGCTGGGTTTGCTTGAATTTTGCTGTGTTGTGCTAACGGTGGACACTTTAATATGGCACATTTAGTTGAACCACATGATATATTCATCTTATTATTTGAAGGTTTCGATTATTTAAAACCAGTTATGGCCCTTAATAATACTGATTCTGATGTCCTAATGTGGCTGATTCAGTTTCTGATAGCTTCTTTCTGCAGCTAAGCTCCAAAATATAAAGCATTGAAAAAATATTAATCCAACAAATTTGTTTAGAAGTTCATTATTGTAGTGCTTATGTGTATGGATGGAAAGGATATTTACACCGTTATAATATTGACTATTTTTTTTTGTTGGGAAGATTTAATGGGATATTTTTCGGTGATAATTAGGCTTGTTCGCGACAAAATCTGGACACATTAAATTTTGAATAAAACAAATTTGCTGTTAGTTCAATCCAAGATGCATTTCTTATTCATTTGATTGTCCATTACTAGTCATCTTAAAACTAACAGTAACTTAATTAGGCTGCATGAAGAAACAACGAACTTTTGATTTCACTCCAGCCATTAGGGTTGGGGCAGACTTCGCTGCAACCAATTTAGCTGCTTTTGTCCAAGATTTTCGATTTTTTTCTATAGACGGTTTTCGCCCCAAATCGTATTCGGAGTTGAGAGTACTCTCTCAGATTACAACGGAACTTTCTGGATGTGTAGACCATGACTAAATAAGCCACTTTGCATACTTAGTTTCTTCAATTTGTGTCTAGAATGTCTTTTGAAAAGGGCTCAACTTTTTTTTATCGATTTTTTTCTAATGCCTTAAATAAAAAAATGACTACCCGGATAAAAATAACCATACAATTACAATACAATAATATTAAATAACACCAAAATCTATTTCCGACCATGAATCTTATTGTTCGTCAATCGGATAAATGAAAAATGCATATTGTCATTACAATAGATCTACAATTCAATCCATATGCTAGGATTTTCAACAATTGTGAAACAATACAATTAATAGTAATTGACTCAAATTTGTTCGGAAAATAATGATTTTTTCTATGGTTAAGATACATAACAACCCCCCTTTTCTATTGTTGATGTCTCAGTTTACATTAGATTCTACTGTGGTTACAATAACTCCTATTGTCATCCTATCGTTGTGAACAATACTTTTAATTGTACATACTATAGATTCTATTGTATGGTTACAATATATTCAATTGTAACTCTATGAGAATTTTTTATTCGGGTACTCCTACAAAAAAGTATTGTATGGATGATTATCACAAAATAAGTCAAGTTTTAAGAAAAAAATATTTAAAAAAACAAAAATGAGCCCCATAGTTCATACATCACAAGATTAGCACTTTTAAGGAAACAAATTTTTTTAACAAAAACTTTTTCATGTCCCATTGATTTTTTTTCAGTGTATTTAGTTGTCAAAAACTAAACCAGTGAAGGTCATAAACATCCCAGAATCCAATGAAATTCAATTTGTACGGAGATTTTGTCCTATTTATTCATGTGTTGATGTTTGGTCGCAATATGTATTGAATTTCCCTTTTATATATTCATTTATTTATAATCTCTCGTATATACACCTATATAAATAAAAATGAGTTGGGGTTTCCTTTGTCACGATTTAACTCGCGATCGGAAAGACCGTTTGGCAAGATTTTTGATTTGTTGGATTTGTTTTGGACACCGAAAGGTTCTTATGATGGTTTGAAACCCCTCCCTTCTCTGGAAAGGGGGGCTCCCATACAAGTGAAGCACAAATTTCTGCATTACTCGAGAACTGATCAAGCAAAGGAACCCAAATTTAGTATGCGTGGAAGTTTTTTGGAGGCAAGTTAATGTAGTCAGAGACCCCTCTTCTTCTAGAAAGGAGGCTTTCATATAAATGAAACAGAAGTTTCTGCATATCTCAAGAACTAATTAAGCAAATGGAACCAAATTTGGCATGTGGGGTTTTCTGGAGGAGATACATTTTTTATGGTGGTTTGAGACACCTCCCCTCTCCTAGAAGGGGTGCTGTCATACAAATGAAGCTGTAATTTTTTCATAACTCTAGGTCTAAAAAAGCAAATGGAACCAAATTTGGCATGTGGGGATTTTAAAGGCAATAAATGTTTCTACGATAGTTCGAGACCCCTTCGCCCTCTCTGTTAGGTTAGGGGGCGGTGCTCTCATACAAATGAAACAAAATCTTCTACATAACTTGAGAGCTAATCAAGTAAATGGAGCCAAATTTGGTAAGTATAGGTTTTTGAAGACAAGAAATGTTTCTAAGGTAATTCGAGACCCCTCCGCCCTCTGTAAGAGGAGGGCTCTCATACAACTGAAACACAAATTTGTGCATAACTCGAGAACGAATCAAGCATATGGAACCCAATTTGGCATGTGGAGGTTTTTGGAGGAGATAAATGTTTCTATGGAAGTTTGAGACTCCTCCGCCATATGGAAGGAGGCGGGAAGGGGGTTTCCATACAAATGAAACACAAATTTCTGAATAACTCGAGAACTTATTAAGTAAATGGAACCAAATTTGGCATGTGGAGGTTTTTGAAGGCAAGAAATGTTTCTATTGAGGTTTGAAACTCCTCCGCTCACTGAAAGAGGGGTCTCTCATACAAATAAAACACGAATTTCAGCATAACTCGAGAACAAATCAAGCAAATGGAACCAAATTTGGCATGTGGAGGTTTTTGGAGGGTAGATTTCTATATACCTAAAAATGAATTTCTGTCTGTCTGTCTGCCTATCAGACCCTTATAGACTCGGAAATTTCTAAACCGACCAACGTTAAAATTTATATGAAGGGGTTTTTGGGGTTGGGGAAGGTTCTTATGATAGTTTGAGACCCCTACTCTTTCAGGAAGGAAGGCTCTGATACATATGAGAAACAAATTTCTTCATAACTCGAGAACTAATCAAGCAAATCGAATAAAATTTGGCATGTGCGGGGTTTTGAAGGCAATCATTGTATGGAGGTTTAGAGAAACCACCCCCTCCGGAAGGGAGGGCTCCCATACAAATGAAACACAAATTTCTACCAAAAATTAGAATTATCCAGGATACTTAAACACACAACGTGTATTTCTCGGGTAAGAAGCATGTTTTGATAGAAGTTTGAACCCCTGTATATTCAAGAAAAAAAAAACTCATTTCGAAAAAAAACCATAAAGGTGCCGGTTACATTAAATTTTCCTTCATTTAGTTGCAAACGTAGCAGCGCACGCACCGAGTTCAGCTAGTATTATAATATTTGTCTTGAAGCTATTTTTAAATATGTTGTTTCCTATTTTTTTTGCAGGTCATGGTAAATATGTTTAGTTCATCTCCTGAATTAGAGTGTTGGGCTTATTTTGGATTTTTTTTTGGATGACACTTTTTAGAACTGCTTTTAATAACCTTTCGCAAAGAGAAGTAACAAGTTGAATGCCACTGATTCACTTTCTTGTTTAGTTTATATTTGATTTAGGTACAATTATTGAGTCGTTTCATTCGATTGTGTAGTTCAATTCTACTAAATAACCTAGTAAAAGGTAAGAATAGGGGTAGAAACGTTTTGGTAGAAATTACAGTAGCACGTATGAAATGCGTGTTCTAATATTGTATGTTGAGTCGTACTTTTTGAGTGCTGCTGCCTGAATATGCGTGCTTCCCTTTGTCTCAGATCACAAATTTAGTTTCATTACATTTTGAGATAACTACATAGTCGTATAACCTTCACTGGTTTAGTTTTTGATAACAGAATACACTGTAAAAAATCAATGGGACATGAAAAAGTTTTTGTTAGAAAAACTTTCTTTCCTTAAAAGTGCCCATTTTGTGATGAATAAACGGTGGGTAGGGAACATAATTACCTATCTTGAGACGAAAAAATCTTCGTGTCATTCTGGTGGTTCCTGAGATCCGTTTTTGTTCCGCTCCTAGCCTTCTTGGCTGTTGTCAAACGTGTATTGAAAGATTTATGAACGTTATGGACAGTGCTTGCAGCAAATGCAAGCATTTTGTTCCAATTATGAACAGAAATCAACTGCTTCAGATTTAAAAAAAAAAAGAGAAGAATTTTGAGGCTTGAAAGTTTTTATTTAGGTTGACTCAATTTCATAATTTGTGTTTGAATGTATGAAGATTACCAAATTACACAGGAAATAACATTTCACAATAAATTACCGTAAACACTGAAACATGTATTAACTGCCTAACTAAAGCCTATCGACGTTAAATTTCGAACACCAAAATTATAGCAGCAAAAAAAATACATATAACTCAACAAAACCGACAGTTTATTTCACAATAATAGAGTTATATCTCCATTAGAAACAGTTGATTAACATGTTAATCCTTTTTTCTGTAAAGTTCTTGAACTTTCTTTGGTAGACCCATCATCAGGTTCAGCTCGGTATCCTCAGATACGCCCGCCGTGACGGTTCTCCGTCTTCTCCTGAAATCATCGGTACCATTTGCTTTCTTCTTAGTTTCGAACAGTTTCCGCTTAATAAGAGCCCATCTATTAGGTGAAGCTCTGGACAGTCTGCTGAATTGGCTGTTTTGGCACGCATTTGACCTCTTGTTCCTTATATCATTCCAGTACGGATTTTGCATAGTGACAAAAGGCCAAATCACGCCAAAACAGAGCTGGAGAGTTGTGGCTTTTGATAAAAGGCGCTCGTCGAAAAGTCTCTTGGTGAGCAGGCGATAGTTAGAGTTCTCTCACAGGAGACTGTGATCGAGTGCAAGGATCTTGACGAGATCACAAAAGAAGACGAGCTGATGAGGGCACTGAAGGGGCACTGTGATCTTGGATATGCACCAATGACAATCCGGATAAGGAAGGCGCACGGTGGCACACAGACGATGGTGATACGTCTGCCGACAGCTGCAGCCAACAAGCGGTTGGGTGGTCAGTGTGCTCACTGAGAGTTGTCCCTCGAGTTCGAAAGGAATTGGAAAGATGCTTTAAGTACATGGGTTTATGCACCATTTTGAAGTTCCTGCAAAGATCCTGACAGATCTGATCTGAGCAGGAAATGCGGAGAGAAGGGTCATTTTGCAAGCGACAGTACACATCAACTGGTAGAATGAGAAACCCAGCATGCTTCTTGCTAATTGTCTCAGAACCAGAGGACGTGTCCAGAGAGTTAAGACCGCAGGAGACAAAGAAGTGCACAGGTGCACAGGCCTGAGCGGCCAGGACCGAATTAAAACGTGAGATAAGACCGTGCAACTGCTACAAGGAGCTGTGCCGAGTCACTGATGTTAGTCCCTGGGGCGACACGTATCGTATTGTTACGGTGAAGGTCAAAGGCCCAACAATGGCTTCAGAGAAAAACTGAAGGTTATCGTAGATGGACTCTACCCGACGCACGAGCCATCGACGTCGCCTCGTACACCGTACGGCGAGGAAGAGAGAAGTAATGTAGAGGATCGTGCAAGTTATAAACGATGAGCTCGTGCCAGTGGGGAAAGGGCTTAAGGTGAACAAGGCACCCGAAAGTGGCCATTCAGGTATGTTCGGACATGTTCAGAGATATGTCCTACAGAAATGTCTAGATGAAGGTCATTTCCCGGACATGTGGAAAAAAAAGATATGTGTGTTGTTGCCGAATTTAGGAAAGCCTTCTGGGGATCTCTCATCGTACAGGCTAATATGCCTGTTGGATACGCTCGGGAAACTTCAGGAGAGGATCATTCTTAACAAGTTGACGAGCTCATCTAGAGCGAGCACGGGTTATAGTGGATGTAATTCGGTTTCCGGAAAGGGAAGTCTACGGTGCATGCTATTCGTACAGTGGTCGATACAGCCGTAAAGGCGGCCAAACAGAAGCGGAGAGGCGATCGATATTGCGCTGTTGTAACGATTGACGTTAAGAACGCCTTCAACAGCGCCAGTTGGGAGGCTATTGCCGAGTCGCTGCACATAATGGGGGTCCTTGATTATCTGTGCAGAATTCTGAAGAGTTACTTTCAGAACCGGGTGCTGATCTACGAGATCTCCGTGGGGTGGATTTCCGCAAGGAACGGGATGTACAACGGAATACTGGCGCAGAAGCATCCCAAAGGCGTAATGATCGTTGGCTGTGCAGACGACATCGTATTCTCAGTGAAATGCGAAACACTGGAAGAAGTGGAAGTGCTGGCGACCGAAACAATCGGCATAATTGAAAACTGGATGCAGGGGACGACGCTGCAGATAGCCCACCACAAAACGGAGATGCTTATGGTCAGCAACTGCAAAGCGGTACAGCGAGCAGAAATCATTATCGGAGGGCTTGCCATTGGTTCTAAGTGCGTGCTTAAATATTTGGGTGTGGTGATCGACGACCGGCTAAATTTCAACAGTTACATAGATTATACCTGTGAAAAGGCGGCAAAAGCCATCAATGCAGTAGCCAGAAGCATGCTAAGGCCTTAGAAGTAGTAAGCGGCGTCTACTGGCTAGTGTATCCTCATCGATACTGAGATACAGAGGTCGCAGCGCTGGAAACCAAGCGAAACCGGGCGAAGCTGAACAGTACGTTCAGGCTCATGGCCACGCAAATCGTGAGTGCGTACAGAACTATTTCATCGAAGGCGGTATGCGTCTTTGCCAAAATGATCCCGATTTCGTTAAAAATCATTATATTTCGATGTTGAAGGATTGCAAAGCCAAACCAATATAATACATAATTGAAACTGAGCATCGTATCATATTCCTGATAAAGCCGTGATTTTATCCACTACATCATCAACACCAATTTATTAATCTTCAGCAGACGACTTTCAGTTTACTTATTAGAAAAGGAAATGATATTTTTTACTAAGAATCTTGATATTGCAAAACTCATGGCCTCTCTAACATTGGCAGTTAATCATTCCAGCTTGGAAAAAATTCAATATCACAAAAGGTATGACAGTAGCTGCACACCTATTCTTCCATAAACGGAGAGCATGGCCTGGGCACGAAAATCAATTTACGCTCATTAATAACTAATCGAATCAAAATTCTCCTGTTCACGTTTAATATAGTCGACCGCACTTGCGTTAAACGCATAAGTCCCAAATGAGGATATTATCAGTCAATGCAGCTGCCTCGGCACGCGGATCAAAAACGAACAAGGGTTGCTCAGAATGAAATTGTTTGCTGTTAATTCAATTGCGAATAAATCATATACCATATCATAAGCTGTGGCCATCCCTAAATGAAAAAAATACTGCTGCCTGGGCCACCAGTGCCCCATCAATTAATTGGTAATAAATATACAATTTAGAGTTCCATGTTCGCTCGGAGTGAAAATCAATGTTTATGTCACATCGCTGTAAATGGGCCCTGGGACGTTGCGAGCATAGATTTAGCAAGGTGTAAACCTCTCAAGCCTTACACGATTTCCAAATGGTGGGCCGTATTTAACTTTTTGCACACTGCCTCTCTATTCCAAATCGGGACGCGAGAAAAACATGCTTATATGAAGCGAAGAAGAAGAAGAAGTTCGCATGTTCCTCGACGGCAAACGACAACGGCCCGACACGGCTCGGTACAAATGTAGCGTATAAATCCATAATTACAACGACATTCGGAGTGTAGCAGATGCATGCAAAACGTAATAAATCAGGGAAGGCGATATAAATACTTCTTGCCGCGATAAGATCGGTGACTTCTGAAACGGTTTCGACACCCAGGCTTATGATGAATTGTAAACATTTCGGTTAAACAGTCAACCAGGCACGATGTTTGATCGCATTTTGACTCTGATGCTGAAAAGTAATTTGCGCCAGCAGAGCAATGACGATGACTTTTTTAATTTTTAAGTATGGGGTGCTTGGAGAAAATTATTCCACATTCCTTAGAAACTGTATAGTGAACAAGCTTCATAGAATTTTAGCGCTAATCAGAGATGCATGAGTTTTGATTATTTTTAAATTTTAGCAGCTATACTTCCGGAATCACAGAAAACCCCTAGTGGTGATGATTTGCTAACCGTAATCCGCAAGAAAAGGACGTCAAAATCTAAATCACAAAGCAAGGTCAAAATCAATAACGTGCCGTACAGTTGATCGGATGTTCCATGTCAACTGTAAACCAAACGATGGGTTTGTAAATCCTATTCGAAAATCCGGCTTGACGGTGCTCATTCAGACCGCATCCGATGCATTGGAAGAAAAGCCACCGCTTTCATCTAGGCTTGGTTGCGATATCTTTTTGCATAACACTCAGCGTACGATGACTCAATCGGCATCGGTAATCCTTATTTAGCAGGACGTGCATCCAGTTAATGTGGTATGGTAAGATTCAAATCCAATGGATTACGTTCGACAACTTCAGTAGGCTGCAAATAATTCTTGGAACTTCTATCAACAGGGCAAATGTAACAATGGAAGATGTTCTCCTTTATCGTACTCTTTCATCCAGGCGAATCAGTTATGAATGAAAAATAAAGTAAACAAATAAAGCTCTTCATTACAGGATTGGCCCTGATGAAAAAAAAAACTTGTAGAATTTACACTTATTTCGGATTGCATAACGTTTTTTTTTCCGCAGAATGCCTTGAAATGCAAACTGTTTGCAGGACTCCATATTGAAGGCAATTGTGAACTACCTACAGCGTTATTTTTATTTATATTTTATTAACTTTACAGAGCCAAATTTTCATATTATTATACATTATTTATCTTAAAACTAAAGTTAGGAGGATAGAGCCGATTACTCGCGGCCGTCTCGAGGTTAATAGGAATTACAAATTAAGGATGGGAAAGAGGGTGGGAATTTAAAGTATGGTTTACATAACACATTAAATTTAAATTCTAAATTATCTAAACACTTATAACTATACAATTTATGGTTTTCTTTTGACTTGAACATTTTTTGAAAAAGAAAAAAACACACACACATACACAGATAAAAAAAACTTATAGTAAACATACAGGTTAAACTAACTACAATCTAAGGCTAATGTTAGTCAAAAACACATAAATGAGTTTCATGTACTCCAAATCACGTACAGCCAAAATATCTCGAACTGGCACATTGGGTTGTCTACCTCGAGCCCGAAGGGAATCATAAAGCGATCTGACTCCACGATGCTCAGCACAAGACCAAACAACGTGATCTGCGTCCTGATAGCCTTGTCCACACTCACAGAGATTGCTGTCGCTCAGCCCAACCCGGTATAAATGAGCGTTCAAAGAATAATGATTGGACATGAGGCGAGACATGACACGAATGAAGTCTCGACCCACATCCATCCCGCTAAACCAAGATTTCTTCGACACCTTTGGGATGATAGAATGTTGCCATCGCCCCAAATCTCCTTTACTCCATTTATGCTGCCAGCTGACGAGTGACTGTTGACGAAAAATAGTAAAAAATTCGTTGAAGGCGATTTGTCGATCATAAATATCGCCTTCCATAGCGTCCACCTTTGCAAGCGAGTCCGCTTTCTCATTGCCCGGAATTGAACAATGAGATGGGACCCATACAAAGGTGATGATAAAATAACGCGAAGATAAAGCACTTAGAAGCTCCTGTATTTTCATGAGAAAATACGAGGAGTGCCTTACCGGCCTCAATGAGCGAAAAGCCTCTATAGAACTGAGACTATCCGTGAAAATGAAGTACTGATCCGGTGTCAATGAGGCAACAATTTCGAGCGTAAAGTGTATTGCCGCTAATTCAGCGACATATACGGAACAAGGAGCTTGTTGGCGCTATAAATTTCATTAAATATACCAAAGCCTGCTGACTCCTCTATCAAAGATCCGTCAGTGAAGAACGATTAAGTGGAATCAACTTGGCCAAACTTTGCAGCAAATATCACCGGAGCAATCATAGGACGATGATGCTCTGGGATTCCATGAAGCTCCTGCTTCATGGATAAATCAAATGAACCGAATTGAAATCGAAATCGATCGAGAAGCAAACGCGATTGGAAATGATCGGCGAAGGGCTGACATCCTGTGTTATGTACAAATGGTACAAGGTCATGAAGCGAGTTTGAGGATTCAACTCAAGGAGCTTCTGCAAAATTTTCGATCACCTGGGGGTTCATAACTTCACACCTGGTGAGGAGCCGGAGAGATAATTCTGAAAACCGATCCGAGAGTGGCAACATGCCAGCCAGCACTTCAAGACTCATGGTGTGCGTCGAGTGCATGCAACCTAACGCGATACGAAGACACCGATACTGAATACGTTCCAGTTTAATGAAGTGCGACCGAGCCGCTGACTGAAAACAAAAACTACCGTATTCCCTAACCGACAAAATCGTTGTCCAGTACAACGTTAGAAGATCTTGTGGATGAGTTCCCCACCAGGTTCCGGTAATTGTGCAGAGAAAGTTGATCCTTGGCTGGCACTTTCGCTTCACATACTCAATATGGGATCTCCAGGTGCACTTTGAATCGAACCAGACCCCAAGATATTTACACGGTGTTCAATAAGTTCGGATACACTTTCAAAATTTGTTAAAAAAATGAAAACATGTTTTTATTTTTGGATTTATGTTATTGAAAGCTATGTTTACAAGGAACGTTTACAACATTTCTCTTGGAATGACCCCCTTTGTACTCGCTCAACGAGCTTCAAACGTTTCTCGAACGCGTCGCAGGCGGACACACGGACTACATGGACATTTCGTCCCAGATTTTGAGAATTACCGTCTTGAAATGATCCAAAGTGCTGACCTTGTATTCGTTCAGCTTCGCCATCATATAGGACCAAACAAAAAAGTCGAGAGGATTCAAGTCCGGGGAGCTGGGAGGCCACAAAGTTTTGTCCAGAAAGTCGGTTAAATTGTCCCGACACCAGGCTTGAACCACATTTGCCGTATGGGCTGGTGCACCGTCCTGCTGGAACACGTAGTGCTCATCGCCGTAGAGGCTTCGGAGACTGGGGGCAACAACCTTTTCCAAAACCTCAGTTTTGTAGTACGCCGCGTTGATTTTGACGTTTTTTCAATAAACACCAAGGGTAGCTTACCACGTTTGCATACTGCCCCCAAACCATCACCGACGCGGCACTTTGGAACCGAGGGATGTTTATATTGGATTCAGGAATGCTGTCCCTCGATGGCGCCCACACCCGGTCATTTTGCACATTGTGCGGCTGCTGCAGCACGAACAGTTTCTCGTCGAAAAAACAAACTCCTGACCAGCGTGCCGAGAGGATCCTCTTAGCTCGATCCAACCGCTTTTTGCTGGTAGCCTCCGAAACGCCATGGACCTTACGTTTTTGTAAGGCCTGAAACCAAGGTCCTTGGTGAGTATGGTGTGAGCGGTTCCAATGGAAACGTTGAGATCTGCAGCCGTTTTCCGGATTGAGCGGTTCTTTTGCGCCGAATTCGCTCCCTCACGATCTTGATGACCCGTGGCGTCCTCGCTGAACGCGGCCGACCGGATCTCGCACGGTCATTGGTCGAGGACGTCTCCCGGTATCGCCTGATGGTCGTGTAGACAAAGTTCCGCTTGACCCCATGCGATTTCAGCAGCCGGAATATATCGCCGGGTCGCTCACCGTTCAAAAAACGCTTAATTACGAAGTCCCGATACTCTTTCATCGCGCGTAACAAACGAACAACAACTAACAGAATGTCAACACCGCGCACATTCGGTAGCGTATGAATGAAGCTAAAGCTGACACCAATACCAATGCAGAATATGTACATGGCGTATACCTACGCAATGATGAAAACTTGTATTCGAACTTATTGAACACCGTGTAAATGGCATAGAATGAGTTATCGGCTTACCCCAAATTTGAAGCTTCGGTTGTGCTGGGTTATGCTTCCTAGAAAAAACTACCAACTCAGTTTTCTCCGTATAGTATTTGATACCTAGCTCTAGATCCCAAGTAGACAAATTGTCCAAGGTATCCTGTAAGGGTCCTTGCAGATCGATCCCATTGGATCCTGTGACAGACACTACGCCGTCATCTTCTGCAAGTTGTCTCAACGTACAATTGTCACCTAGACAACCGTCAATGTCTTTGATATAAAAATTATAAAAAAGGGGTCTGAAACATGATCCCTGGGGGAGACCCATGTAGCTAAATCGTGAAGCTGTAGAGGTTCCATTAGAAAAGCTCATATGTTTCTCTGACAGCAAATTGTACAAAAAATTATTCATTAATGGTGAAAAGCCACAAGCGTGGAGTTTATCTGAAAGAACTTCAACAGATACTGAATCAAAACCCCCTTTTATATCCAAGAATACAAAAGCCATTTGCTCTTTTTAAGCGAAAGCTAACTGAATATCTGTGGAAAGCAACGCGAGACAGTCGTTCGTTCCCTTACCCCTACGGAAACCATATTGAGTATCTGAAAGCAGGTTGTTCGTCTCAACCCATTTGTCCAAGCGGAAGAGGATCATTTTATCCATCAACTGTCAAACAAAAGATAACATCACGATGGGTTGATAGGAATTCTGGCAGGCCGCGGGTCTACAAGGTTTTTGAATGGCAATAACTCTTACCCGTCTCCAATCATCCGGTACAATATTGAGTTCCGGAAACTGATTAAACAAGTGCAACATGCGCCTCTTAGCGAAGTCTGGGAGGTTCTTAAGCAAGTTGAACTTGATCCTATCAGCCCCTGGAGCCGAATTACCACACGAAAGAAGTGCGAGAGAGAACTCTACCATTGATAAGGGATGGCTAATCTCATCTATCGAATTCGTGTTTTCGCGAAGAATTTATAGTGTTATACTAGAATAAAGAAATCTTATAAGTTTCAGCTTAATCGAATAAATAGTTTTCGAGTTATCACCGGCATAAACTCCAAAAATTGACTCCTCTATCAATGTTTCGTCATTGAAGAACGATTTAGTGGAATCAACTTGGCCAAACTTTAAGGCATACATCATCGGTGCAACCTTAGGACGATGATGCTCTTGGATTTTATGAAGCTCTTGCTTCAAGGATAAAACAATTTGCTGCCAATCGAGTTGGTCAATTGTATTCTCACCATGAGTGCCCATTAAAATTTCTTGATCTGGATGAAATTCAAGGATAATATTTTTTGAAGCTAACTATAAGAGTTGAAAGAACCACATGGTTGTATGGATGTATGTATGTAAGCATGTTCAGCCACTCTCTAAGTAAAAAGGTGTACCGTTTAAAATCCGCATACACAAAATTAATTTTTATCCGATTACCACCATATATGCAGAAACTGCAAATAAACAATTGAACTTAGTGTTGGCATCATGCATTTGATTTATTTCCGACTGCGCGAACCTTGGCCTTAACTCCAGCATTAAGGATTTTGTTTGTATATTGTTCTATGCTTTCTTCATTTCTTCTACATTATACACCACTTTAGGTCGTCTTAGAAGGTGCTCCTTCCTAATGGCCCAGTATTTTCCTATTGGGCGCAGTTTTGGAATGTTGGGGGGCTCAGATCGTTCGGCACGAAATAGACATCAATCACCTCTCTAGCACGTCCTTCATGTAGTGGCATGATGCCAAATCCGGCTAGAAGATCGTTGGATCGTCGTGAGCCTTCAGGAAAAGGCAAAACCGCTTTTGGAGACACTCTTCCAAATACACCTGGAAAAATTTTGCGCTCCTGATAAAATCATCTCTCAAAATTTTAACATTACACATTAAGCATACGCTAAATTTCAATAAATTTTACTCAACGAACCAAAAGTTAGAGCACTTTGAGTGTGTGAGGATTTTTAGCGGTTCACCCTTTAGTTTAGTATTTTATCAAATCTATTCTCATGTAATCGTTATAGTTGATATGACTATGATGTAATTCGATCGATTTGCGTAATTGCGTAATAAACCACCCAGAAGAAAACGGGAACAACGCGCAAAAAAGAAGCTGATTGCTCATTCCAGGCGGAATCCAAACATTTCAAGATGAGACTATGCCAAAAAAGTTTCGTCAAGAGGGCAAGATAAGACACTGAGAAAATCGTCCGAGAACGACTCTACCGGCTCTGAAGGACGACGTTGATCGCAAATATCGAACACTTTACTCAAACTCATCATAAAGTTTCCCCGACGCATGTAAGCTGGCTTAGCTTACCACAAAAATTCCACTCAGTTGAAACTGCTGGCCAAAATAAAAGTGCAAGAAGATATATATACAACAATCCTGTATAAATGTGGTTTAATTACGAAAAATATGTCCGATATACCGATCAATCAAAAGTGTCTCAATAATAATCGACTCACCATTTCGTATTAAAAAATGACGTAAAATCTATATTTTGTACTAATCTACCAGATGTGATGTAAAATAATTTGTTATTTTCATTTTTGTCTTATATTGGGTCATCAACATAATTACTGTGTTGTGCAAAATAAGTATATTCACCCCAACCTACCGTACTGAAATTCAGCGTGTTTAACATAGTATCTTTCACTTGATCAAACGTAAGGCTATGTACTAATTTGCGAATAGATTTTCATTTTACTCAAACTTGACTGATGGCAAATAATCAGCTATCGATTAATCGATTATTTGCCATCTGTCAAGTTTGAGTAAAATTAAATTCCATCGTGATGAATCATCAAACTTTCTTTAAGATGTCTGTCAAAATTGAGTTCCTGTCTATCAGAAATAAGTCAGCTTGCGTAGCAGACTTAATCGATTATTTTCCATATGTTAAGTTTAAGTGAAAATTAAATTTAATTCACGAATTGGGACAAAACTTCTAAAAATTGAACACCATTTTGATTATTTCAGAATTAAAATTAACACCAGTTAACGAACAACATGCGCAAAAGACTCAAAATACACGAAGTCTAGACTTAATCGTCAAAAGGTCGAAAGGAACAATTGTAAACAATGACCTAAAACGTAAATTTCCTGCAAATGACAAGTTGCTAACTTTTATATCCACTACCGATGGGAAGGTAATAACTTCCTCTATCTGTTTCTGGCGCTATTTTGGTTGTGTGAGCAATCAGATCCCAGGAAAATACCCTAGAAGCCATTGTTTACAAATGTTACTTTCGACCTTTTGACTATTTTGTCTAGAAGTATACGATAATTGATAATTCA
>JASCZW010009569.1:0-41601 GCA_034211315.2 Aedes japonicus | reverse complement strand
TCAATTGAAACCCCAGTTATAGTCAGTCTAGGCAACGATACCGTTCTTCGCTTTGTGAACGGTATAGTTACCGTTTTTGAGGGATTAATATCCAGACCCTCTTTTTCCGCACCACTTTGAAATATGATTCAACTCTCAATCGTTAGTCAAGGATTTGGATCACTCGTATACAAAATACAAGAGATCCAAACTGCTCCGTACGTGATATATTTTGCAAAACATTTATAGTACATTTATAAAACAAACAATTATAAATCATTCTGAAAAGATGTTTTGTGTGTTACTTGAATCTTGTACAACCAATTCAACGTTATGAAAAAATAAACACGTTTTGCAAAACATGGGGAGTGTAATGTAAATTCAACAGCATATAAGAACTGCCCATAAGATCTTGTTCTGTTTATGTTTTTTAAATGTATGGAACCACGTTTTTGCGAACAAAAATAAAGTTTTATTCACTTGCAGCAGTGAGAAAGGTATTTTAAGCTTGACTGTTAGTTAGAGTGGTATAAAGAATACGAGACCGCTCCATAACACTGCGAACTTGACATATTTTGCAATCGGTTTATAATACAAACAATTATAAATCATTCCTCAGAGATGTCTTGTGTGTTACTTGGTTTTTAAATCGAACTCAGGACTTTTCGACGAGAATGTGGCCAACAAACTTGGCGATGTTCAGTTCGGAGTATACGCAGTTAAAACTACAAAAAATACATAAGATTTTTTTTGCAAAATTTCATTCCAAATCCAACACATTCGGATATAAATGTGATGAAGCGTACCGATTCTAAATCTACAGAGTAATACTTATGTTTACTCAGTGGTCGTTTTTTTGCCTCAAAGGAATTTTAACCATTGTGGTAGTTCGTCTGTTTTAGTTATTGAGGTAACTTGAACTATCCCTTAATGTTTCCTAAAGTGCAATTTTTGAACGCCCTTACTTTTCATCACATGGTATAAAATAACAACCCAACTTGTTATGTTACATGCATAATTTGGTTGAACATAATGTAGGTGCCTTTTCACTATTACTATAAACAATCAGCCCTATCGTTCTGCTATAAACGCTTTTCAAATTGAATCACGTAGTCCTATTAGTGCATCGATTGATTCACAAAGCATAACTGCAGTACTGAATACTAAAATTCCACTTGCACCACGCAAACATTCATCATAGCTACCATACGAAACGAAGCGATCGATGGATGATATGACACCAAATTATATCGTTAAAATAACACACTCTCGCGTATGCCGTCTCCGGACCTGCGCAGGCACCAGTCTGCGTTTCTCATCCCCAAACCCCCCTCATCAAATGGCCATTATTTTCCCATTAGGCACTCTGTTTTTCTCGTGTTTATCTGGCAGTCGATTTCCGATTTTATGGCGGGAACCTCTGTTTTTTTATAAACGTTCGAACGATCATCAAAAATCCGACCATAGTGATTAATTGGAAATTTATGGACCAGATTTTCGATTGCGATTGGCAGGGGTCACACGTTAAGAGTATAATCGTAACCTCCCGTACGCGTACGGACAGCGAAAGGAAACTCAATCCGGTCCCGTGTGGCTACACGAGTAACCATGAACATGACAAGATCATGTTTTACTGACCAACTTGTAACTAACTGCTACCGTTCGTTCTCGGGCTGTAATCAATATTGTAATCATCGTAAACGTTGATTATAATTATTTGTGTAGTTAATTTTATTATTTAACCAGCATTATATGGCATTTAACGAACTCGTTAACATAATTTATATGCGCTCGGTTACATTTTCATCCGCGTTCGCGCCTCGTCACCGAGCGCGCGTTGATCGTACATGCAGATTCGCAACGCTGCTGCTTGCACTGCCCTGTTGCACTGCCATTGCCACAGAGCAGAAATTGATTTGTATTCATCCACTGTCGTCCCTTTCTCAATCCGAAATCAACCCGGACCATAGTTTTGTGCTAATTAAATTAAACTTTTCCCTTCGTTCGGCTGGCTTTAATTGCAAACACGAATTGCACAATGCTTGTGGAAGTGAACTTTTTCGCACGTCGACGACCCAAATCGATCACTATCTCGGAAAACAAAATTGTGCCTTCACCTTGTCATAAAGCTTACTCTGAGACTGTTACTTGAGGAGAAGGTTAACTGATTTTCCCTTATAATTGCATCACCACCTCTGGGCCGGCTGGCGAGCGACATAAAATCACCCGTTTATTCCAAGCCTTTGGAAAAAATCAGGTCACCTCGGCACGATAATCACCCGCTTGATTGGTTGCAGCACACCAATCTCGGCAGCAGCAGCAGCAGCATCTATCACAGGTGTGAAATGCAATTAATTTGCTTGTCAACTTTTAACATGGGAACCCGAACCGCCGAGAAGAGAGCGCTTGTTAACGGACGAGCAACAATTTATTTCCTGTACCCTTTCTGGTGACTGACTGACTGACTGGTCCGAGTTCGTCGCTGAAACGCATTGATGTTCTTTTCGAACGAACAGTGAAATTTATTGCATTTTGGTTTTTTTTTCTGGAGACGTAAATTTTCGCGAAGCAATCTGTCTAATTAAGCTTATTCGAATACACAAAGTCCACGAATGGAAACCATTTGAGACAAAAGACTTCAATGAATGTAAGCGACGAACCTGCTGCGCGATGGCCACGCATTTGTCACTTCGTGTGTACGCTCCTGGGGTAGTTTGGCTTGTGAAGCTTCCTCCTTCTGAAGTATCCTGACGCAGTGGATCGGGGGAAGAGAGACAAACGGGCGTTTGTTAATAGCGTAATAAATGACAAATTAACACTGTTGTGTCATTTTTCATTCGACAGGCCGTATTTTTTCACCCGAGCCACACGCGGGTGTCTCGGAGACGATTCCAAAGGACTGTGGCGTGGAAGGGCAGAGAGGATCAGGAAAATGATTACCAATTTGATTAATAGTAACAGACAAGCGCGGCGGAACGAACCGAGAGCACCAGTACCGGTCGTTTGATAAATTAATTTAGTTTTATTGCAAATCGCTCCTTCCTCCGTCAGCCAGGCAGGGGCTCGGGGTGCTTGACTGGTCGATTGGTAGACAGGCAGACTGACTGACTGACTGACTGACGGTCCAACCGAGTGTATGCTGATACACTGACCGTAGGTTATGGAACGAATATAATTACGGCATTGCAGCAGCCAATCGATCGGATATCGATTCGACTCAGCAGGTAGAGACTGGGACTAGCGCCACATCGGTTCGGCATCTACCTACGAGTGTCTCTTTATCTTTCAGGCTGTCTTTCTATTTTAATTGTTATTAATTATGAAATTATTTATGGCTGTACTAACGAGCGATTGCTGAAGCGTGGCGGTATTTTGTTGGATTTTATTTACTGCGATGCAAATTATTCAACAGGAAGCTAAGGTAGGCTGAGTGATGATATCAGCAATTGATTTAAGCCTCAACTTTCACAGAATCAAAGTTTCTCTTTAGACATCGGTATTCGACAAAAAATGTAAAAATTGGGCAATGTATTATGCCATATTTTCAACATTAATGACTAGAAAAACGATCAAATTATAGCACCATAAGAATTTGGGTTAAGAAACAATACAAGAGCGGCAAAACCCTCACTATTAAAATTGATGGAATGAAATATCGGACCAAACATATCTTAAACATAAGTGAGTTGGTCTGTCTACACAGAAAAAAATAAATTATTTGAACAATCGCGTAAATTTCTCCTCGTTTAATTCCAAGCCAGAGGAGGCGTAAACAACGAAATTGTTTGCAATCTTTCATACAACAATCTAGATTCAGGCATTAAAGATTCTGGCTTAAATTTACATAAAATATCCCATTATTTTCTGCCAAATCTAGCATATTCCCTTTACGTGCATAAGATAAGGCAGAAAATTCAACGTTTTTCTTGTCTGTGTAGTAAACCAAGCAAACCTAGCAATCGATCGACCAACAGAGCTTAGCTCTTGTTTATTTTTCAGTTTTGATTATACGTTGAAAGTCATACTTTTAGGAATATTTTCATCCGACTGCCTCTACTTTTCAAAATCTTAACATCCGACGCATCTCCGTCTAGTTTACAGCACAATTGTGTACATTACCGGCAATCTGTCCACAACCAAACCACCAGTGGAAAGCCTCTCGAAATCCACCACCCAACTTTCCCCCTCCCAGCGCTGCTCTGGGAATCGAATTTGCGCGATTGCCATCGAAATGCCCATTTGGGGATAAAGCGCCACGGTTTCATCACATCATCGTCGGCTAATCTGTTCGCGCATCGGTTCGCCGACCGATTGTGTCGCGACTGGTCTTTGGGCTTGGACAAAATGCCATCATCGCTCCCGCGCCGTCGCCATCGTCGGTAGCTGTGTGGCTTATTAAACATTCAACAAAACATGCTCAACGGTCTCAAACATGGTCACATCTTGCCACGCTGCGCCGCTAAAGTTCGCTCTTTTTATGATCATTGTTGGCAATTTTATGGCAATACCACTCTGTCACACACGCACGCCGGAGTGGACACGGTGCTGGAGAACTGCCGTCGAGATTTGTCGTCGCTTCCTACTCGTCGTCGTCGTCGTCGTCGTCGCGGGATGGTTATTAAATTACACTGCTTGAGTTATGAAGCGTGGCTGGTCAGGAATTCCGATTCTGTCCACTGTGAGCCACTTTCTGTGAATTCTCCGAACGGAACGGGCAACTCATGGCTCCACCGAAATTAATAACTAATCAGGCGTCTATTTGTCGCCAAACACGCAGTTTCCCCAACGCCAGTAGCTTGTTTACCATTTATCACCCAGTCGCCGTCTTCGTGGTCATCAGCTCCAGCCCCATCTACTGGTTCACAAGTTTGTAGGTAAACCTCATTTGCATAAAACAACAACCATTTCGTAACTACTTCTCAGATCGCAATAGCTCCGTGGTTGTCCCAAATATTGATCCAACCAATACTCGAGTTGCCATCCACGGCAAACTTGAGTTCAGTTTTGGCGATTAAGACGTTCGAAATTACGTTTCCAAGAACCAATGAATTGACACACATGTTTTCGAGTGCGACCATATGACCAACCTGTTACTTCCTGGCATCCTTCAGCCTTCGTGCATTTTTCGGCCAGAGATTGTGTGAAATATGAAACGTACCTTCCTAGGTCAATATTTGCTCGAAGAGTTAATCCATCATCTTCCGTTCCGTGTGATCCGTTGTTGACTTTTCGCCTCTCCTCAGTTCGCAGGTGAATTCTCAAGAACGCCATGCTTTGTTTACCCAAGGAATTTGGGCATCTTCGAGAAAAGTAAACCCAACATTGTTTTAACAGATGATCTATCCCTTCCATTCGCAGGGGAATCGCAAAGGCAGGAGAACCGAACAACATTTCCCCGCTGGCCAACGGGATGATCTACATGGATCCGGCGATACATGCCACCCTGAGGCGGAAGCAGCGCCGACTGGCACGGGAAAATCCCGGGGTGCTGGCGGCGATAGCCAAGGGTGCCAACATGGCCATCAACGAGTGTCAGCATCAGTTTCGGAATCGGAGGTGGAACTGCTCAACGAGGAACTTCTTGCGGGGCAAGAATCTGTTCGGCAAGATCGTGGAACGAGGTAAGTGAATTGGGGTGTGAATTGAATGTAATGAAGTCATCCAATTTGGAGGGGGAGATCGTATTGATGTTTACACAAGTGGAATGTGATACTCGAATCAATTGATAGATGGGTGAAAATTGAATTATAGTATGCACGAGTTCGTTGCACGAAATCGAAAATGATTTGATAATTGGAAAGATAATTTGGGTTGGATAGACTGGAACCGGACTTCTATTTTGGCATGTGTGGAGCCAAAACTGCGATATTTAAATATAGGTCGACTTTAAAAAAATAAATTGGTCACAATGGTTCTTAAGATTAGCTTGTTGATCTCGGTTTTGATCGTTGACAAAAAAACACAGCTTCACAGATAATTGATTTTAGTTTTTTACTAATTTCACTCCCATGAAACTAATCTAAGAGCCAGTTTGCGAGAATCTCAACTCTTCTACCAGAAGAGGTTGTTTCAATGTTTTTGCAATCATGTTAATAATTTAAGATACTGTTTCCCGTGACACGAGAATTTCTTCAGTTTTTAATTATTGATATAAAACTATTCTCTAGAGTGTATTTCTTAAATTATGTCAACATCTTATTAACTGTAAGAATTTCATTCAGAGTTGATGGATAATGCTTGTAATAATGCATCATTAGCGTAAACTGATTTATGCATTCAGGCAAACATAGGTCAGATAAAATTTGCAACAACAAATAGATATACAAAATAAATAAACGACTTTACATTTATAGGACATCCCATTTGACGTTACAATTTAAACGAATTTTTCATCTTAAATAAACAGCTACATTCTAGGTTTTTGTTTTTCGCAAACAGATTTACCTTAAAAATCCAACAAATATCATATTGCAGATCTTATGTCATAAAACGCCTTATTTTAAATTTTACCATGAAATTCGCAATATTTTAAGAGAAAAATGAAGTTTTATTATTTCTTATTTGCGAACTGCAACGTTGCCATCTTTCTATCTTGGCTGAATAATTTGCCTGATTGCACAGAAAAAAATAATTAATTTTAACAAGTGCGTAAAAATTACCCTCGTGTAATTCCAAGCCAAAGGAGCGTAAACAACGATATTGTTTGCAATCTTTCATACAACTGGCTAGATTCAGGCGTTATCTGGTTTAAGTTTACATGAAATATCACATTTTGTTCTTCCAAATCTAGCATTCCCTTTATGTGCATTAGATATCGCAGAAAATTCAGTGTTTATTTTTATCTGTGTGGCTCATATGCGATATTGCCACATGGCAGCTGTTTTTGTCTCAAAATCGATAGGTTTGCGGTCGCTCATTTTGAGAGAGCTGAAGTATATCGTTTAGAACACAGAAAAAAATAATGGATTTTACAGGCGCGTAAAATTTCCCCAACAGGCTAGATTAAGGCGTTATCTGGCTAAAATTTACATGAAATATCCCATTATTTTCTGCCAAATCTAGGATACCCTTTATGTTCACTAGATAACGCAGAAAATTCGTTGTTTCTTTTTATTTGTGTAGCCCAGATGCATATATAGAAAAATTCCCCTAACTTTATATCAAATCCTGAACTTTAAAATGAGTTTTGAGCTACCGGAACCTGCCCAAGAGTGATAGTGGCTAACTCATTTACACTGCCTTTTGTGGGATAAAACAAATGGAAGTTCCATCGATAGTGGACCTACTGTCTATTACACGGAAAAAAATCTGTGCTCAGATCCGTGAACTGCAGTCATGAATTCGAGAACATGCTAAAATACACCGTGAACTGAATCACGTAATCATGAACTAAACAACGTTTATAGGGAAAAATCTTGAAAACGTGAACTATTTCACGGTCCGTTATCATTTTCAGGAATGCTTTTTTTTCTGTGTCCAGACGAAACCTCATTTTTTTCATCCCGCAACTGGCAGGTATCTTTGGGTTGAACCTCCTAATATTTTCCACAAATATATCCTATTCGTCCATCCACTCAAAACATTACGTTAATTCCGTACAATTTGAGAGTTCGAGCCGACTAAAATTGAGGTACGGTTAAGGTAATGTTACTCCCGAACAGCTTGAACATCCATTTAATCTATTAAATTCTCATTTTGAACCAGCGTTTTTAACCAAAATTTAGTTGATTCTACTTTTTATGTTTATGTAAATATAATGTTCTGAATGGAAATATCTCCTCATGAGACCCTAGGAGTAGTTTTCAATTGCTGCTAGAACCAAATGCGTAAAGTTAACATTATTGATTTCGTGTTGAAAAATATCTAGATCATTTGATTTTCGTATTTCCAAAAACAGTTTCATGTCGTCTTCATATGCTGAGACTTGAAGGGCTTTCAAAACTTTTTCCTGCATCATTAACGAATAATAAAGGACCAGGATGTGACATTAACAATTTAAGACAGAATGCCTTCATATCTTACATCCTGCGTTCATGATGTCAAGTAATTTTCAGTAATCTTGGATTGAATCCTAACTTCGATATCATTGAAAGCAGTTTAGTCAATTCTGTCAAACGCTTTACTAAAATCGGTATATAGTGCTTTCACAAAGTAACCTTTATCTATTACTTTTAAAGAATTTGTTACGAAATTTATCACGTAAGTAGATGTTGACATCCCGTTAACTAGATCATGTTGTTTATTAGGAATCAATATTTTAACTTGAGCAAAAAATAACTCGATCTCAAAATAAAGGTACTGCACACAGTTCACATGTCTGCTAGTGCCACGTAGCAGACGAGTTCTTAACTAATGTTAACATCCTCCGAAAGTTCTCACTCAATCATACGTCAAAGACACCAACTTGCTATATGTTAAGAATCTCGAGGGATCTTTAAGTTCACTAACCCTGCATAGTGAGATAATTCTGAACTTTTAAATTTAACAATTTAAAGGCCTTGGTCTACTGAACAACCTTGCATTGAAAGTAACTTCCTACACACTTAGAAAAAATCGTGTAAATTTATGACTAAAAGAATGCACATAAATGGAGCGGCCTTGATGATTTAATAATCTGTTGCCTGGACAATTACATCAACCAAATTAAATTTTGACTGTAACCCTATTTCGACACATATCAGGTTGATGTAATATTTCAAGACGATGTAAATGTTAGTTAAAAATTATACTTGAAACGAATTTCCAACGAAAAGAAATGATAGAGAAATGAATTTCCAAGATTATTAAATTTGATCACAGCGTTATAATCAGGGAGTACTATTACATGTACTATATGTGGTAGACTCTACAGTATTTAACATCATTTTTTTTTTGCTCTGCGGAAACTATATTAAAAGAAAATAGATCTTAGTTTATGCCCTTATGCGTGATAACAATATTACATCTGAGTAATTGATTTAGGTTTGGCAACCAACAGCGGCTTACTAGTGTGCAACAAATAACCGTTTAAAAAATGTGCACTTTGGTTTACTGCCGAAGGAAGCAAAAGAAATTCCACAAGTCGATGATTGCCTAGAGTCGAAATACAACTGAACGCAGATGATGCGTAGAAGAGAAGAGTGACTCTTTCAGTTTACATGGATGGTCTTGTAATTTTAAGGGACAATGGTGACCAACCAATATAATTTCTGAAGGTCGTGTAATATTATGTTATTTTGATGGACTTGTATTATTATTGATAACGGATATTTGAAATACCCTTAATTGAACATAAAGATGCAGCAGCAAACCATTGCGTCGACCTAAATTGTGTGATTTTTTCAAATTGCGTGTCATGTAGTTCCCATATTTTTTTAGTGTGTATGTACGAAGGATCACGAGATGCTTTCTGATGAAACTACAAAGGTTAATGCCCATAAATCATTTGAGACCATCAAATGAGTACGATACGCGGAAATAGTTCGACAACAAATCTAAATTGTTTTTATTATGAACGGGATTAACTTGATGTAGTCCTAATTCAGCACTTTTATCCAACAGAATCTAGACCGTTTCGTTATCCCCTACAATTGTCATCAATAAAGATTCATTGAGGTTTGAATATTTGCCTTAGAATCAAATTTAGAAACAATGTCACCAGCTATTTAAAAAGAATGAATTACAGGACTTAATGGAATTAGTTAATTCTCTTTCGTTTGAAATCAGTTCTATTTGTCTAACCTGAAGTTAAGAGGAATTTCCTAAGCTTTTTTCGATTTCTTTATGGTCACCTACCAAAGCGTCAAACTTTATCTAGTCAGTGTAATACACTGCGACTAGTTTCTATAGCCGCACCCCTAATTTTACACATCTTGCGATGTTCGTGGTGCAATCAATCGATGTAGCGATGTGTGTCTATCTGTTTTAGTATAACGTTTGTTTTGCATACTGTATTATGATAGTGTTTGTGCTACAGTGGTCAAATAAACTAATTTCGTTGGTAGAATTTGATAAAGTAAATCCTGCTAAAATTGCGAGAAACGAGAAAGAGAAGGGAATGATAGAAGGCTATAAACAGGAAGGTGTGTCAATTCAAGAAATTGCGCTAGACTCCGATCGTATAAAGTCATAAGAAATTACTTGAAGACTCCAGAAAAATATGCTACAACCAAGGAAATTCCAAAAAAAATCGAAGCTGCCATCGAGGGATAAGCGAAGCCTCAAATTCCACCATATCACTCTCTAATACCAAGTCCACTCTCAGTTTGTCAGTCTATAAATAAAAAAATCGAAAAGCTTTCCAGACCAGTCCAAACGTTATTCGGTTTGACGTATTTGACCGATGAACCCAATTATATTTTGTTCAATTTATTATTAGATCCAATGAAAAGAAATTCAATCTAGATGGACCCGATGGATTTACTGGCTATTGACGAGATCTACAGAAGGAACCAGAGTTCTTCTCCAGATGTAATTTTGGAGGAGGATCTTTAATGGTTTGGCTTGGATTTTGTACTAATGTATGATGTATGATGTATGATATGTACTACCACCCATTGTAGCACGGAAACTAAGTCCGACAGCAATGGACTCTCTTCTCTATTAGGCTTGATCAAGCTTTAACAACGACTGATTATCCTAATCATGCCATTGTATGAAGGACCAAAGAGGGGTTGGGTGGATGGATAGGCAACATCACTCATACGTATCCACAGGGATATAAATAATCTACTTCTAACAATTGGTCAATAATGCAAGCTATCTAACATGAGGATGCCCCAAATGGGCGGGGAGACGAGCCCGCCTTCTATTCACAAATAGCAATGAGGAGTTGGCATTCCCACTCTCCCCATCCATATTGCTTCAAACAGGTGCCTTGATGGTCCCTCTCATTCCCATGAAATATTTATACAATAGTGTGTATATTGTTGTAAATGAAACATACTATAGGCAGTCGTATCTATTATATAAGATAATCATTCTGTTGATTCTGAAATGTAAGAAATTTTGTAAAGTGTTAAAGTGTAGAGTTTTGTGGTTTCGCGCTTAAGCACGTTTTCGTTCGCTAGTGGTGTCCCTGAATTTGATTGGAGGTATCCTGAAAAAGTTTTTTTATTTATTTATACATTCAAATTTACTGTTGCCATGGTCACTATTTGTTACTTTATGGAGATTTTATAAAAGCAATCCGCTCTTATTTTTGCCCACCTAATAGCACACCAAATAAGGAAAGGGAAGATTTATTGGTAGGCATTTAAAATTAAATTGACAAAAATAAGTAATATTTAAAACATTTATGAAGTCAAATCAATAAAACAATATTAACAAATATATTGATATTTTGATTTATGATGAAGCAATGACAAGGATTGAACTATAAAATCAAACACTAGCCAAATGGCATACAACGCTCTATGAATTAGATCAGCTCAGAGTTGGTAAAAAGTCTATTTGCAAACCGGAAATGCAAAATACTTTCAGTAAAACGTGCAAAACCCTACCGCTGATTCCTTATTTTTCAAAAGCCTACCACAGATCTTATTCTTAAATGCAGCTATTTGCCTCTTCCGCTGCGATGTTAGATGATTAGAAACTCTAGAATCGAGAAAATTCCAACGTGATATCATGAAATAAATTTGAGCACCTGGCAGACTAGCATAAAAGCACAAAAAAAATCAGCAAACAGCAATGTGAAATAAATTTCATTTGAGTATGGTGACTGCCAAATTACAAAAATATAAATAAATAAAATATTCGGGAAATTTTTCGATAACTCTTGTTGCCTACTGGGCCCATAAACGATTCTTTATACCTGTTAAAAAAAATGTAGGATCATGAACAATGTTAGTTTTTGAATTAATTATTTTAAATCGAGATTTTTTTTTGTAGAATTTGTCGAATATAATCCTTTCTTAAAAACGTAAAAAACATTCCTATCTTTTCAAATATATAACATAAGTTAAATGGGTCAAAACATACAACGATGCAAATACGGAGCAGAAAATTGCATATAACATACTGTGAAAGGATGTTATAATATTAAATAATAATAACAATTATATTTGTAATGTCTGCATGTCTGCTGTTTCTGCTGGAATTGTAGACGGACTTCCATTATCATAGCCACGAGGGAATAGAAGAGTTTAAAATTACTATACAATGCTTGTGAATTCCATGGATGATCTGAAATTATATACCGTATAAGGAATACTTCCAATCTTTGTAGTAGGATAAGATTGCTGCATGCTACCTTACCGGAGTCGCGCTGCCTAGATTGCCTTGGTGCGACTACCACCTAATGTATAATTGACGCGATACAGCGTTTCATACTCAAACGCTGGATGCTTAGACAGACGCTGTTTAAGCTGCACCTCCTTAGTGGACAGACGCTCGGCACGCACCTCTCCAATCTAGCTGAAGTCAGAAGGACAACAGTGCCCAGTCTGCACTACCAGCTAAGTAGGCAATCCTTAGCTGGCGGTCTTTGTCATCTCTTGACCCGTGGAAGCATGAGGTAGGAACTTGTGAGGACCAGAGCTCTATTGTGGGGACACACGCTCCATATCACAGTTGTCGACTCACCATTTTTCAGCCCATCTTCATAATTTAATCTTAATTTGTCAAAACTTAAAATTAATCACAACCTACCAGTGTTGCCAGACTGCGTGGCAACAACACATAAAATCATGAATTTGATAGATAGTGTTATGTTTCCGGACTCTTCCCAAAAACGATTGGGGTTAATATTTACAATTACACTACCAGTTGTGAGATGGTATAAAAACGAGGGTCTCGCTAATACGTTAAGATATTGGGTTTCTTGGGGAAGTTCTTTCCAATATTTTTCACACACACATACACACATAAAAATCTCATTCCTTCATCCGCACAGAAGTTCATATTAATTTCATTCATTGTTTGCTCTGTTCCGCTCTTATCTATTCTTCTCGAGAGTAAGAGCCTAGTGATTCTCAGACCAATCGTTCGAATATCAGCCAACCGATTCCTGCTCTGACATCACTAATAACGATATCCCGTGGTCGCTCGGTTGTTGTTTGACTCCCAAACAGCATGATCATCCTTAAAACTAAAATCTATTGAGCAATTATTTAAAAAAAAACATTTAAAAGTTGTTCAAAATAATTCGAAGAAATGTTTTAAGCTCATTCATTCACTTATCAAAATCCTGCAGATTCAATCAGCAGGGAGTGCTACAAAAATACATGAAATGCATTTTCTGATAATTGTTTTGGCAAAGTAATTTTCAGTAACATCAACCAAACTGATGTTTCCGATAATATTGGTTTCAAATATTTTTTCTGAAAAGTCGCTTAGAACATTCTGCAGCTTGAAGAATCGTGAATCTTTAAAGAAAAGTTGAATATTTAGTACTAAAGTCTTAACGATATTTTCCGAATCGCTATTCATTTGATAAACTTTGTTCTAGTTTTCTTCAGTTCAAAACACTTCCTTTATTTCTTCCCGAATTGATTTTCTAAGGTTACCTTTTTTTAAGTTCTGTGACGTTATTATTACTTATTTGAAGTCTTGTGACGTTATTAAAACGAGAAGGCAAAATAGGTTCGGCTTTTTGTGCATGTTTTAAATCACCCCTAGTAGCTTGCTAAGTCATAATCAAGTTACTATAACTAACTATGATCGCAGTGTGCTACTTATGACAGTCTAGGGCTACATTGAATTTTTTATTGCGATATGACCACCATATTTTAGCCTCCCTCTCAGCTTCTTATAGTTGCCTTTGCTAGATTATGCTCTAGTTGGACGGCCCAAGCAAGACCAATAATTAGTTGCAACTTGATTGTGATTGAAATTATGTCACAAAGAAGTTAATTCAAGCGACTTGCAACAAACGTGCTGCTAGAGAGTTGTTGAAAATCAGTGAAAATATCTATTTTACAACTCGATTCGATCATGAACAGTATGCTGCAACTTATTTTAACTAAAGTTTGGCACTCAGGCGGTCTATTACGTCACCCGAAATAGGAATTCCCATATGCATCGAAAATCATCAGATAAATTAAAAGAGCTTAAAGTTTACCTCTTAATCCTGATACTGATTCAAATTAGATTGCTTTCAGATAGTTTTTAGTCCGATTTTTACATGATTATCAAGCATTGATAAAGAGTGCCTTTAAAGTGCAAGAACATTCTCATAGCTTGTTGTTCGTAATGATTGAATGCTGAATGTAAAACATACCTTCAAGCTCATTCTCCAGTTCCAAGACTGCTTGCCAAAAATGCTCACTTTCTTCATCTTTTTTCATCTATCCACTGCTGCTAAACAGAACCAAGCCCAAAAATATCCCAAACCTCTGATTTATAGCCCATATAAAATCATTTATTAATATGTATCGATACGCTTTAATAGGGTTTCTGCCTTCCCCGGTCCCATGCGGCTAGACAACTCCTAGTCTTTTGTAACCGAACCGTTTGAATCGAACGGCCGAACAAAACGGGTGCAAAAAAGCGGTCAATTTGAGTTCCTCGCACAAAGGCCCGAAAGTGGAATCGAGTAAGAGACACACCAATATGGGAAATTTTTATTGCGACATTAAAAAATAAAACTGTCATCATCGCCATCATCCTTCCACCACTGTGGGCGGGTGGCGAGATCTATCGGTGTCGGCCGGGGTGGTCATAAAAGTCGGGGCCTTTGGACCTCTGGCGATAGGCCCGGGGGCGCTAGATCCTCATCGTCATCAACATCTCGCATCTCGAAGTCGGCGGCGATGAAGCAACGGCAGAAGAAGAAAAAAACAGGCGATTCGATATTGTGCGGTTGCACAATCTTTCTTCGGCCAAGGGCTCTGATAGAGGTAGGTAGCAGCATGGTTGTAGGTCGTGTGACAAGATTTATAGCTTTTAATTGCCTTCTGGTAATAAAGTTGTAGCTGATGGGAAGAAGTTGAGGCGCTCCAGCTTCATCATCAGCAGCAAGCAGCATGATCCGTGTGGTCAACCGCATGTGAATAGTGAACAAATGGACGAGGCAAATCTCGAGAGGTAGCCTTAATTTGCTGGTCAATTAGGACCATTCCGTTCGGTTGTGTCAGAGCAGCGAGTCTTTGCGATTGCTCCTCGGTGCGATAAACAAATCGAAGTGAGGAGATAAAATCGCGATAAAAATATTCTCACGGTCGGATTTTTCCGCTCCGATTTGCTTTGCTGTCACACACGCACGCACACGAAACGGATCGGACGGAAGCCGGTCCAACCGGTCGTCCCGTCGTCATCATCACCGACATCGTCGTCGGCGTCGTCTATCGCAAGCTGATCAATCTTTGTTCATCCCGATGAGGGCTACCTCAATACAGGAGGCCTGGCTGGGTAGATGGACGCAAGTGCCATCACTTGGCCCGGTGAAGAGCTGGGACCACACGGTTTGGCTCGATTATCGACGAGAAAATGATGAAATTAAGAGGTAGATAAGCACTTCATCGGTATGAGCAGACTCAAACTTCTGTTGAGGACTTGCTCCAAATGCATCCGACCACTAGGTGGATAGCTTTCCGCCTTCCGTTTAATCGTCACTTAATCTACCATCTAGCGTTTGAGTCATCATCATTGTTTTCAGAAACCAAAGTGACATCACGGTTCGTTCCCATTAAAGAGATCTGAGAGCGAGGAGTGGGCCAAGTCAAGTCACCGGCAGTAGCATCGTGCAGAAGTTTGAACATAATTACGAAAGAGTCTCCGTCGACAACGACGACGAGCGGCTCCGGGCATGAATGGCGGTTATTGTTTTAAAATGCCTTCTGCTACCATGCATGGATCTATGAGTAAATACAATTTGAGCGGTTGTTGCGAGTAGATACCTGCGCTGCCTACGAGCCGATCTAATACTTGAGAGGAGATCATTCGAGGACGATGGATGAAAAAAGAAACGAGTGCAGTGCCTGGTGCGCCGTTTGCCATACAAAAGCAACTCGTAAATGGCTTTGGAGTCGTCAGTCGTCAGTCGTCGGAAGGAGGGAAAAGGCAAACAATCCGATGAATGGCTCGTAGGTGGGCTCCCTGTGTGGGTGGTGGGTGTTTGACTTCAGGTGCATGCTGGTTGCGGGCCGAGTTTGCCGATTAGTGTGGGAAAACTGCTCTCAACAACTGAACGTGCAGCGGGTTCTCGGGGAGAGCGTGCGTTGAATTTGAATCGAGCTGATTGGTGTTAATTGGATGTGAAAACATTTGTAAGGTTTTTCTGTTTTCTGTTTTGTTTGCACGGCGAGCGGCTTCTGTGAGAGGTAATAATGTTTTGTTGAAATGTAGTTGCTGGGGAGTATTTTTCCAGCAATTTAATTTGACAGGCAATTTTCTTGTTGCATCTGCACTGCGTTTGCTGCTAGGCCTATCGGTTTGTTTCGGTTTGAAGTAAAGCAAATGTTTGCTTGCTTGAGGGGGTTTTAACGCGCAGTTGAATAGTAATTACAGTAATCATTCCGACAGTTTGTTGCTGCGCCATTTCTGCGTTGGATGATGTTTCAGCTTTATTTTTGCGTATGAAGCTATGGGAAGCGTTGAAAGTGAGTTTTTCTCTTAAGTCAGAACAAGGGTACATTAAGCTTTCCAGAACATCAGAAATACGTAAGTTAACAACCAACTAAGATTATACGAAACTATCAAATCTTTCACGGTGATTTGGTATTCAGATTTTTACGAGCAATGAAAACATTGAATTGAGCTTTTGAGATTTTAAAGTTTTCGCTTCCTCTGCAAATAACTTACTCTGGATTCACGCAAGTGACTTTTCTGTCCTCAATGCTTAATATTCGCTCACGCATTTCATGAAATTTCAATTTCAAATTTCCAAGATGATCTATTTATTCTTTGATGGTTTCATGTTATTTTATAGATTCTTGAATGAATTGAATAGTAAGGCCTTTTAGATCCCAAAACTGGACTGCTGTTTGGTTTCCGTTAGAAAATTCTGAACAATATCATGGATCGTTATTAACTGGGCAAACATATCCATTATTTTGGCTGTTTAATATAGTAGCGGCCTCCGGGGACTTTTTTTAATTACGGAAAAGCTCATCGCTTGTGCCTGTTTTTATATCTGGTAAAAAGTTTGTCCTCCGTTATCATTTCTGTATATTCTTTATATCTTGCATTTCAATCCTTTCTGAGACATTTTTCAAAAGTCGTTCCATTACACTACGTACACAAAATTCACTTAAAATCGGATGTAGAAAATTTCTGTACAGACGTAAGCAAACAATTTGACCATGTTGACATACCCTTGTTTCTTGCTAAATTGCAATGCCAGGAATTCAGCCAAATTTCTTCAAATGGTTAAAGTCGCAATTAGACTTTATTTAATTTAACCTCTTCAGACCTTAAGGGATATATATGATCTCAAAATCTTAGCAAAATTTGTCCTTGATCAATTCTACTCTCTGGACGAAAAAAAAAAACATTGGCTAAATTGACGACCTACTAACTTTACCTTACCAGTTATGACCAAGGCCGGTGTGACCTCCCGAGCAGGAGACAACAACATATGAATACCTAATTTTGATCTTGGTAACTGGCCTTGGTATTAAAGAGCTCAGATCAAGATTAAGAGGTAAAATACCTCAACAAAATACCTAAGATTTGCAAGCAAGATATCTCTCGAAAAACAAAACTTGCTATTTTGAATACCTGAGAATACCTTAGAGGTACTTTTGTGGTATTGTCTTACCTCAATTTGGTATTCGCATAACATTGTGGGAACAATTTTAAGGTATTATCCTCAGGTATTTTACCTCCTAATCTGAGCTCATAAATATCAAGGCCAGTTATCGAGTTATTCGGTCCTGCTCGGGCTCTGCTGTACACTATCTCCATTGTAATCGGTCCATGGCTGTACCTCGCCAGCCTTGCTGTCGGCGGAGAGTCCGAAGGTCGCCTTCTATTTGATCGACCAACCTTGCTCGTTGAGCGCCTCTCCTTCCTTGTACTCGTCCGCTCATTTTCGAGAATCATTTTAACAGGGCTGTCGTTTGACATTCTTACGACCCATCGTAGTTGACCAATTTCAGCGATGTGTACAATGGGAGGTTCCCCCAGCAACTGAATCGTTGCTTCATTCGCCTCCTCCACGTTCCATCTGCACTCCATCGTAGATCGTACGTAGCACCTCCCGTTCAAAGACACCACTAGCAATGTCCATGTTTCGTGGCCGTAGAGAACTACTGGTCCAATTAATGTCTTGTAGATGTTCATCTTTGTAATTCGTCAAACTTTGTTCGATCTTAGCGTCCTTCAGAGTTCAAAGCAGGCACGCTTGTCAGTCATAATGCGCTTTTGTATCTCTCTGCTGGTGTCGTTACTGGCGGTCACCAATGAGTCCAGGTACACGAATTCGTCTACTACCTAGATTTCATCATCGGCAATCTGAACTCATGGTAGGTAGTGGTCCGACCTAAAATATCCTGAATATGAAGAAGTTCAGAAAGAAATACCATAAATACCTTATTAATAATGAAAAGTGTCGTCCTATGGTACATATGCATACGTATTATCAAATTCTTGTTGATAAACGTTAAACAATTTCGTATCTTTCTGGGATGTTCTTGGTTATCCAAACTGTACTTGAGTTCAAAACTTCAAATCTACACTAATACCAGTAGCCTTTTGGACTATATAAGGTTGTGATTTATATTTAAACATATTGAATAAACCTTTTGAAAGGTCAACCGTCATTTTTGGTTGATTTGATGATGTTCTTAGTCATCCAAACTGTCCTTGAGTTAGAAATTTGAGATCTATAATAGAATATAGTTTTTTGGGCCATACAAAATTACGCTTCATATTCAACCATATTCAGTGAATATTTTCAAACATAAAAAAAAACATACTGAAATAAATTGGAACGATGTAGGTCATCCAAATTGTCCTTGAATTCAAAACGTAAGATATACAATTGCTACAGTAGATTTTTGGAGTATGCAAAAGGGACAATAGGTATTTAGCTATATTCATTGAATAGTGTAGACGGTGAACAGACATAATGGGATAATCTTGGGATGCTCTTGGTCATCCAAGCTGTCCTTATGCTTAAAATATAAGATCTACAATATAAACTATAGCTTTTAGTTCTGTACAATATTACGCTAGATATTCAACCATATTCAGTGAATATTTTAGAGCGTGAAAAATATCATGAAATAAACTGAGATGATCTAGGTCATCCATACTGTCCTTCAGCTCAAAACATAAGTCTACAGTAGAAACTTTAGCTTTTGGGCCTACACAAATTTACGCTACATATTCAACCATATTCAGTGAATATTTTCGAACGTTAAAAATTCATTATGAAATATACTGGGATAATCTAGGTCATCCAGACTGTCCTTGAGTTCAGAACAAAAGATAAACAGTTGCTACAGTAGATTTTTGTAGTATGCAAAGCGACAATATATATTTAACAATATTCATTCAACAGTCTAGAAGGTCAACAGACGTATTGTGACAATTTTGGAATATTTTAGGTCGTCCAAGCTGTCCTTTTGTTTAAAATACAATTGTAACAGTAGTTGTTTGGGCTATTTAAGGTGACGATATGTATTCAAACATATTCAATGAATCTTCTGGAACGTCAACAGTCATTTTTTTTATAACTCTGTGATCCTCTATGTAATCCAAACTGTCCCGGAATTTAGAACTTTGAATAACTGTAACTTTTTGAGCTGAACAAAGTAACGTCATGCATTCAAGCATATTCAATCAATTTGTTCGAACGTAAAACCAAAAAAAAAAAAATTGATAATCTTGGGATGGTTTTGGTCATCGAAACTGTCGTTGCGCTCAGAACGTAAGATTTCAATTTGTAACAGTAATTTTAAGGCAATGCAAAGTGAAATTTAATATTCAAACATAATCAATAAATTTTCTTAAGGATCAACCCGAGCAGGAGAAAATAACAAATGAATGCCTAATTTTGACGTGATAACTGGTCTTGGTATTTAAAAGCACCCCTAGCAGAAGACAACAACATATGAATACCTAATTTTGATCTTGATAACTGGCCTTGGTGTTAAAGAGCTCAGATTAAGAGGTTAAATACCTATGCAAAATACCTTAGAATTGCATGTAAAATATCTCTCGAATAACAACACTTGTTATTTTGGAGTTCCTCGGATGTCCCACACTTCCAAGGTCTTGCTCCACTTGGTTTAACCACCTAGCTCGCTACGCTCCTCTGTGTCTTGTACCGGTTGGATTCGAGGAAAACTTCATTTTCGCGGGGTTGTTGTCCGACATTCTCACAACTTGTCCCGCCCATTGTACCCTTCCAGCTTTATCGACTTTCTGGATACTGTATTCGCCATTGAGCTACGCCAATTCGTGGTTCATACTTTTCCTCCATGCACCGTTTTCACATACACCGCCAAAGATGGCCCTAAGCACGCGTCGTTCGAAAACTTCAAGTGTTTGCAGGTCCTCTTTGAGCATCGTTCACGTATCATGCCCGTAGATGCCACTTTGTATGGGGGTGAAGTCATCCAGACCAGGTCTTGTGGAGTCCATAGTAGGTACGACTTCCGGTAATAATGCGTCTCAGAATTACTCTGCTGCAGTTGTTACCCGACGTAACCATCCGAGGTACACAAACTCATCCACCACCTCGAACTTAATTCCATCTACTGTAACAGTTCTGTCTATGCCAGGTGTATCTCGCTCGGTCCCTCCAGCCAAAAGATACTTAGTGTTTGACGCATTCACCTTCAATCCAACCTTTTCCGCTTCACGTTTCAGCTTAGTGTACTCATCAGCTACTACCTGGAACGTTTTTGCTCAGCAGTTGCTGGACTCTGTTGAATTTCTTCCAAAATCCCACAAATATCCGAAAGCAGCTCTGTCAAAGTGAGTCACCCCGCTGAGCGTCTGTTCTCCATGTTAGGGGCGGCTCAAAATGGCATCTGATCTTCGTGTTAGGAGCGGCCGATAATCGTCCTTGTGCTAGCGTGAGGCTCTAAACAGAGCTTTGCACGATGGTCCTTGTCCAATTATACAAAACATAGGAAAAATATGGACATTGAAATGACAACACAAAAGTTATTTATGCCCAGCTCCAGCACAGTACACTTCAATATGGTTTTAAAACTGAACAGATTTTTAACTGTCATAATAGGGTAACGGGATGTAATGTTAGCCTAGCTCCTTGATTCGGCCTATGTACCAAATATGTCATTATTTCTTCGATAATCAACAAAATCATGTTGCTTTCAGCATAACCGATTTATTTCAAAGCAATTGAGACACAATTAATCAATTTATACTTCCGTGTAATTTTCGATTTCCTTAACTTTTTAGACACCATGACTTTACTGGTTAAGCTAAACAGATTATCTATATGATTTTCGAATGATCTAAATTCGACGAAATCGAACCTATAATCCGAATAATGCAGCCAAGATGTACAGGATATAGTCACATGTTATAAACTAACAGGTCACATTTGTAAAATTTCGATTGATTCAATCGAATTGAATCGAATCGATCAATTATTTAACAAGCAAACAGTGGGCCCAATGTTAGGGACACATTTTTTTGTATGTTCCCAACTATGGTCTGTTGTATGAAACGCGTAGTAAAATGTTGTTATTGGTAACATTTACAATACAAATGTCTGAGTTCCGGTTAAATGTTGTTCATATGGCTCATCTTAACACAAACAAAAGGAACAAACTCTGTGTCAAGTGAATTATAATGTTTTGATTGTCGAATGACCGCTAAATCATATGTAAAAATTACTTAAGTGTTTCTTAGCAGTTTAAGTATAGTTTGATTTATGAAATTGTTTGTTGGGTAGAGCGAATACAGCTGGGAACGCCTTGAATCAGAAAATCAGGAAAAAAAAACCCGTACAAAGATTGCATTTTATAAAAATCAATCGAATGGGACGAACTTGCATCCATGATTAGACCCAATTTGGTACCCATAGACCGACATTACATCCATATCCCTCGAAGGTTTCTGTCTTTATAAAACGAGTTGTGTAGCTTTTCGTTATACATACTACCAGATGGCTTATTAAACATATCTTAGAAAGTGTAAAGCTAGTTAAATTTTGTTTCCAGCTCAAATACTTTATGAGTTACAATGAAAAATGTTATCGATTGTTGCATATTAGGCTGAGTCAAGGGACACGTACCCTATGTACCACAAACGTTCAACTCAATGTACGCAGTGGTTCTAACGGGTGTCCACTAAATAATGAGAACGAAAAGAATGGATCAGGAAAAAAAATACCAGTGAAGTTTTGTTCAAACTGATTTATTTTATTAAAAGGGTCAACTTAAATCTTCAAACTAAGTTTAGTGAATATTGTCATATGGTTTTCTCATTCATTATTTTCGCTGGACGGCCGCAACCTTTCTTCCGGGTTACTCTCATGCATGCCAGGATACGGTATACGGTGGATACCGGAACTTTTTCACGACAAAAATGGTCCACCGTGTATTTTTTTCCACGATCTTCGTTCGCTTGAAAGAATTGTACAACGCGCCCGCGCAGTTCTTCCTGTTTCGACGGCATGCTGAACACGACTGAACATGTTAGAGTGAAATAAGAGTGTATGAAAATTTTCTGGAGAGTGCAACGATTCATTCATCTAAAGTGACATTTCTATGCGGCCGTTTTTGTTCTGATGGAAAAGTATTGAAATCATTCTAATTTTTTAGTGGACACCCGTTACGCCCGAACAAAAAATACTGTCATTATAAAACCACAATGAATCTATTTCAATGCCAAAATGCAGTTGAATTGTTACTCGGGTTGTGTACAGTGTGTCTCACAATAGGTGTCACATTTTTTCAAATGCGTGAGGGAGTGTATAAAACGTAATCCACCCATAAATTGAGCAAACAATTTCAAATGTCCCCTGCTTCAATGAACAGGCTACTCAGACATAATCTGCAATGCAAGCCATACAAGGAAAATCGGGTTCACGGGTTGACGGTGCGTCAAAAGCAAGCCAAGTTCCAAAGAAGCAGATATCTTTTGGTTCGGCACGGTGACTGCGAGATTTTATTTTCGGAATCAAAGCTCTTCTTTCTTCAGGACAGTCATAATCAACAAAATGATCATGTGTATGGCAAATGTCTTGCCAATATTCCAAGAGATAAACTAGCTGTAAAACGCTATCAGAATGTATCGAAAATCATGATATGGGGCGCCGTTTCAGGAAAACGAAATGTTCTTCTTGTGTTCATAGAACCTAACGTAAAAATCAACACTGAATATTACATCGAGCAAGTTTTTAAGAACCATCTGCTTCCTCATGATTCATCTCTGTAAGGGAATACACCGTATTGTCTCCAACAGGACTCAGCTCCAGCTCAGAATTCAAAGAAGACGCAAGTGTGGTGCACGGAAAATTTGCCTGATTTCATCACTAGCGAAGAATGGCCTGCATCTTCCCCGGATCTAAACTCACTTAACTACTTTATTTGGGGTTCTATGCTTCAACATATGGGCCCTACAAAAGGGCTTACTTTAGATCGAATAAGAGAAACATTTGGTTGACGTTTCCGCAAAAAATAGTGCGTGCGAGCTGCGCTGGGTTTACAAAGTGTTATCAAGTTATCAAGGAAAGGGCGAGAGATTCGAATTGAATTAATATGGTTTATTTCTACAACATGTAGGTTTAAAATGAAAAATAAATGCTATGATTTGGTTGATTTGGTGAGACACCCTGTACTATGAAGACCCGAAAAATGTCCTTCCCATTTTCTTCCCGAATCGTTATTTGTGAGCTTGCTATTCTCTTTATTCAAAAAATATCGAGACTCAAGAAAAATTCTCAGATCCGGCTGTCAAGATAGTCTTCCATTATAGATGAAATTTTGCCGACTGAACTATGTGAGCTCATGATAATATCACAAGTATCTTAGGGACTGTCGTTACTGTCAAACAGTGTAATAAGAGCAACTACAACACAACCTCACACACAGGAACAAATGATAAGTTTTAACTTGATTCCCAAAATCTCCTTGTTAAGTTTCAACACAAGCTTGTTCACATGAGTGCTGTTTTACGCGATATACCTCTTAACATTTGAAAAATTGTATGATTTTACAAAACCGTTTGAACTCATCTATGTTGAGGACTGCAAAAGAACTATGGCAGCAAAAACTTAAATTTGAGTTTTCATTTCAATCCATACCTGCGCAAGGTATTACCCCTACGCATTGAGTGGTGAACAAACCTTGCATACACCCTGATACTTCTACCGAACAGCAGTGCATTACTTCAGCACCACAAACCAGATACGAAATAAATATTTCACGTATATAGTCGCATATATTCGCCGTGTGCAATTAATTTTGCATGTTTACTTAATCAATCAGTATAAATTCGCTATAACTGTTTGGTAAATTGCCATTAATTCTCCGACAATTATTATAATTTATCGCTACTGGCCTGCTGCCGGGGTCCAGATGTGCAACCGCCTAGGTCGCTGCTACTGCCACATCGTCTAGTGCCAAACCACCTCGGCCGCCCGAAGAGGCCTGCATTAATTAATGATATAGCGGGAGCAGCGCCAAGATTGCAGAGCATTCTCTAATGGATCGCGCGCGCCACCCCCCCTCGTGCCACTCAATCTACCCCCTCCCCCTCCCTCCGGGTGGAGAGCCGTGCAGCATCAAACGCAGTCGTTCGTAATGAGTAATGACTTAATTTTCTGCCGGCACAGAGCACGAGACTTTCTCCAAACCTAGGACCCGCGGTAGTTGAGGCCGGGGGCATTTAGATGCAACCCGCCGCGTGGTGGACAAAGATTGAAAGCGACACCCATCAATATAATTAGAGCGCTCTCGAGGTCTCTCCCCCTTGAGCCAGCCGGAGCTCGATCAGATTACGAAATCGATTCGCTCTCCACAGACCGGGTGGCTCACAAACCAGGAAGCTCACCGCGTCGAGACCTCCTGGCGAGTCTGCCGACAGGTCTAGGAATCCCCGCTGTCACGAGTCCAATGGCCAGCGAACGTCTCTTTTGGCTTTTAGAAAGATTACATTTTTCACGACTGGTGGCGAAAATTAACGCATTCGCCCTAGCACTGCGATTTTGGGCAATATCGACGTAATTCGAGAGAGATTAATCAGCCAATTTGGGTTCTCCCATTTGCAGGAGGGTTCGCCCGAGAAAACAGAAAAACAACACTCCACTGTGTCACCAGAGAATCCTTTGTATCCCGGTTGAAAAGGGTCGGCTTCTCCTCGGTTCTTCTCCTTCGCATTTCCTCTTACCCGAACAGGACGGAATTAGTCCCGAAAGGCCTGCTGATGCAACAGGATCAACCAAACGCTAAATTGTTTGTTATTCCTATTGACGTTGTATGTACACTTTAATGTTGATTTTCCCCCTTCTTTGCGCCCCTTTTGAAGGTTGCGGAAGAATGTTCGTACAATGCATACCGAAAGAACTCTTGTAAGTGGCTCGATTTCTCGGCCTCTGCAGTGAATCGAGAAGAAAAAAGAACTGAAAAGGGAAAGGAAGCAACCATTTGACGACGTTTAACGTTTCCTTTCTGGTTCCCTGTCATCAAACCACTTGAGGAGACGTTAAAACGTTTTTGATTTAGGGATAGACCGGCCCAGGACCGGTGCAGCGATTTTCGGTAAAAGAGCTCTCTAATAATGGTAATAAAACTGTTATTCCTTGTCGTCCGTCGCGTCCCGATTGGAACAGATGTCTGGCGGGTCCTTTATCTGCATCAAGCCGAGCACAGAACTGTAACAGTTTATTTTTGCGATGCTGCCAGACTGAACCAGGAAGGGGAAGTGTCATCCCCGTAGGCTTGAGTGCATAATATGATCGTCAAATTACACAAGATCTGACATTGGAACAATGCCTAGAGCAGAGTAACGAAACACGGCAATCGTGTCTGGTGTGAAAATTAGCAGTCTTCTGGTTCGAAAACGAAATCCGCCGTGAACGTGAAGGGACGCTATCGGAGATCAACGTGTGCGTAGTGGGGAACGTTCCGAGGCTGACATTGAATTTGGCTGCGGCGAGATGATCCGAGCCTATGCCTACGGCCATTCGACGACGGTTGCGTAGGTCTAGGCTTACACATGTAGGAAGAATAGTTGGAAACCGCAGCAATCCAGTGAGTGTGACCAGGGGCCTACGCAACGCTCACGTCCGACTGCTGTGGATGTGCCGGTGTGGGAGGTTATGTAAAGTGGTGGTGATCCGCAGAGCTGAATCGGAATGACAATGAAGCCGTTTGAGATTGTAGAATGGCGTATTGGAATGGGAGATTGTGGAGTTACATGGTATTGTGGTTAACGAGTTGAATAGAGCGTCAAGACCGATGAATTTGATTGAGAGTTTAAATTTTATCAAATAGACATGGGACATAACAATTCATTTTGTTGATAGTTTTTCGGTTTATTGGGATTAATCAAAATCTGTTAAGAACCAATACCGCAATCAAATGTACATTTGATGTATTGTAAGTGTTCTTGAACTATATTTTCTTTATGTTAAACTATGTTATTAAAGTATAGTTAGATGCTACCTAATATTTCCAAGGATCTTAGGAAAGGGTGCTATTAATCCGAATATTTTTCTAGCTATGAAGGTTTTGTCATTACTTTGCTTGTTTTGTTTGTTGCTCCTGTACAATTTTATTTAATTTATAATTTAACGAAGGTTTCCTGCCAAGTAACCTTTAAGGACACTATAGAATTCCAGTATGAAAATTTTCGATTTTACGAAAGCCTGGTGATAAAATATTTGAAATTTAGAGACTTTTTTCTGAAGTTATTATTGTTTAAATGCATAAGAAGTTTTCATCTCACGATAAACTACGTGGTCTCCTGGATGTTTGATATGAGGTAAAGGTGGTCAAGTCATGACAATTGTTTAAAACACACCAAGGGATAACCTAATGAGGTTGTACGCAAAGGTTACGAAGGATTACGTAGCAATGTGTAACTAATGTAATAATAATTTTTTTTTTCAATATTTCCTGATGGTCGCCTTTCATCAAATTTCTATTTGTAATGCTGCTCTTGGCATAACCTTGCTTCAAAAAGACAAGAATTTGGAACGGTATGTTAGATATATTATACCATATATCGTTCATAGCTCAAAACCACCTTACCGAGCTACTTGGCCAATGGTTATTCACAAGAGCACCCCCAGCTACCAATTCTATACTGGCTCATTGCCGCTTTGGACTGCTCCGAGGAAAGCGAAAGAAGCATTTTGTAAAGATGCACCCCTTTTATGTCGTTCACTGCTACATATGAAATCTCCGTTACTTATATTTGAAGTCTGTGATAGGAAAAAACTTCGCATTTAATACATTTAATTTGCAAAACGAAATTTTATGTTTGTAAAATGTAAAATTAAATCTTATATTTGCGTAGTTTTCGATTCAATTGTTTTCAATATATGAATCGACGCGTAGAATTAAGAAGAAACCGACAACCTTCTGGGCGATGCAGAATATTCGCAAAAGTGGTACACGGTGTTCAATAAGTTCAGATACGTTTGCACAAAAAACGGGAATAGTGGTATTCCTTGTCTTGAGTGCATTTTATCGGAAGTACTGTTTATAGAGACCGATTACAGCATGTCTCTTGGAATGCGCTCCTCCCTCCCCCTCTTCGTTAAACTTATTCAATATTTTCAATCGTTTTTTGCGGCACGCACGCGAAAACCCTGAAGTCAACCATAACACGCACATGGCAGTCAATGTCGGAGGACTACTCCCGAAAGGCATGCTCTGGCTTCCGGCGTCGGCTCGAGGATGTTATAAATAAAAATGGAGGACACATTGAATAAATTTGCTTAAAAGGACTTTATTAAGATAACTGCACTCGAAAATGTTGATATTATTGCTTGAATTAGAATGGGATTTGAAAGAAATACACAGAAAAAAATAATTAATTTTAACAAGCGTATAAAATTTCCTCTCGTTTAAATCCAAGCTAAAGGAGGCGTAAACAACGAAATACTTCAATAGGTTTCAATAGGCAAACAAACGACATTTTAAAGTTGCGCACCTGTTATACCGGAGTCAATGTGAGAGTCTTGAGAATCGCAACATCCTGTCTTCCGTATATTTTTCGCAGCTGTAATAATTTAAATTTAACTACTAAGCCAACAGAAATTTTTTTTGTTAATCTCTTGTGGAGCTAAATTCACAAAGGAAATTGTGGGATATGGAAGTGCTTTTTGATTGCGGAGTATTCGAAACTTTTTTTTTTTTCATTCGCCTTTGCTTTTTGTCAAAAAATACCATTATAATTCAATTTAAAATTTACAGCAGTTCCCAGATCCTGACAGCCTTATCTTACAATCTTCAAATATTTGGCTGGATTTGATGGTTTACAATCAAAAATAGCATAGAACGTTTTTAAAATAGAGCGGTTCCATATCATTTCAGCAACGAGTAATTTTCATATTTTTTTATTTGCATACAAGTTTTTGGGGAAGAAAAATGCCGTTTTGCATACTTGGTTCGCCATTTTGAATCTAACCTTACTTATGAGAAGGGCCTATGAAAAATGCACATGATATCTTCAAAAAAATGTATCTCGGAAACGGTTGGTCCGATTGGTTTGATGTCTTAGGCGAAGTTTTAGACAATTGTTGGTGCTATATGGAGAAAATATGCACGGTAAAAAAAAAGTTTGGTTTTTGTGTTTTAAACTAAAATATATATTTTCCCTTAAAAGTTACATGTCAATAATTTTTTAATTGTTCTTTTGTTATAGCAGATTGAAAATGCTATCTAGTGCACAGTAGGTTGTTCTGGAGAAAAATAGGTTACAATAAAATAATATTTTTTTTTAAAAATACCAATTTTCAAAAAAGCTATTAAAAAAAATCAAAAAAATTTGTCATTCTAATTATATAAAAGAACATCAAATTTGCAAGCAAAAAGTACTTGGGTAACATTTTTCTAAGATGCACCGTTTAGAAGATATAACTGATTTAATATTGATTTTTTTGATAACTTAATAAGTTTTGGCCCTTTTCGGATGTACTCCATGTTGTTTTTTCAGTTTCAAAAGTATTTTTTTCGGAAAGATTAAAAAATTTTGAGTTAAAATGACACTCACAGCTTAAAGATTCGAGTGAAATTCTCTGCCTTAAAATTATTTTGAAAAACAAGTTACAAAATCCCACTATCAGGAACAATGATTTCTTCCAGTTATTTTTGGTGTATTGTGTTGAAAATGTGCATTCAACTCTTGCATATCGCCTAACAGTTTAATCCATTTAAACTGGATGTGTTTATACTGTGCATATTTTTTCTCTTTTGCCGAACATCGCCACAGACATCAAACCGATGAGACAACTCGATTTCGAGATACACCTTTTTGAGAACTACAAATGCAAGCTCCTCAATTAGCAAGATTCAAAAGAGCGAATTAAGCTTATTTTTCAGGGATGGTGATTGTGCGCAATAAAAAATAACATTATATGTTGGATATCATCAGTTTATTTTTATTCCTGTATTTTTATAAAATTATTGTTTACACAACTTTCTTAACAATATCGAATATTTTGGCATCATTGTCAGGACAGTTTGAATAAAGCTTTGCCTTTATTGTATTTTCTGATAGTGGAAGAAATGAGTGGAATTTTTGAGTTCTTTGAATTGTTTTAGCATTATTATATTGATTATTTAGCTGCAATAACATGTTTTCGTATTCTTCTGTAGTAGAATAACAAAATGACAACTTTGTAAGTTCTTCTTCTTTTCGTTTGTTTGCCCAATTAAACAACTCTCTTGCAGTCTTTATCGGGTGTTCGCGTTCTTTGGCTAAACTTGCTCTGGTAGCCATGCGTTTTATCGTACCTCCAATAGCATCGCATGGACCTTTTCCGTGCGATGTTGCGAAGAAATGCCATTCAGCGTCAATACCATACTTTGACTTAAATTTACAAAGGCTAGAAAAGTTTTTTCGGTTTTTATACTGTGAAGCAGCACCATCTGACATAAAATAATTTTTTTTTATGTTTTTATTTTGATCAATTTGTAAAAAGTTTATCATTTTATCAATAAACAAATAAACAGCGACTGAATCATGTCTTAGTTCTTCAGAAATTATAATGAAGCTGAAATGTTCAATTTGCATATTTTTAGTATAATATATTACGAAATCATTGTTCCTGATAGTGGGATTTTGTAACTTGTTTTTGAAAATACTTTTAAGGCAGAGAATTTCACTCGAATCTTTAAATTGTCTGTGTTATTTTTACTCAAAATTTTCCAATCTTTTTGAAAAAAATACTTCTGAAACTGAAAAACAACATGGAGTACATCCGAAAAGGGCCAAAACTTATTAAGTTATCAAAAAAATCAATATTAAATCAGTAATATCTTCTAAACGGTGCATCTTAGAAAAATGTTATCCAAGTACATTTTGCTTGCAAATTTGATGTTCTTTTATAAAATTAGAATGACAAACTTTTTTTACTTTTCTTAATAGCTTTTTTGAAAATTGTTATTTATAAAAAAAATGTTTTTCATTGTAACCGTTTTTTCTCCAGAACAACCTACTGTGCACTAGATAGCATTTTCAATCAGCTATAACAAAAGAACAATTAAAAAATTATTGACATGTAACTTTTAAGGGAAAATCTATATTTTAGTTTAAAACACAAAAACCAAACTTTTTTTTCACCGTGCATATTTTCTCCATATAGCACCAACAATTGTCTAAAACTTCGCCGAAGACACAAAACCAATGGGACCGTTTCCGAGATACAATTTTTTGAAGATATCATGTGCATTTTTCATAGGCCCTTCTCATAAGTAAGGCTAGATTCAAAATGGCGAACCAAGTATGCAAAACGGCATTTTTCTACCCCAAAAACTTGTATTCAAGGTTTCATGCAAATCAAAAAATACAAAAAATAAAAACTGGAAAAATTTCCCACTTGTTCGTGGAATCGCTCAATATTATTTTCCACTAGAGCTTAAAAAAAAATGATTTTATCGATATTCAAATAATTTGATTTTCTGCTTCATGGCTTACTTTTAGATCATAATAGGAATTTATAGTACTTACTGTCATATAGTTTTGAAAACAAATGTAAACATAATTCAAACGAGCCGCTATCTTTGTGTTCATTGAATTGATTTTGCATGTTTTTTTGTAAGTGTGTAATGCAAACATGCTAGATTGGCTGTAAAATTATAAGATATTTCAGGGAAATTAAAGCCAGGTATCACTTGAATTATGTTTTTTGAAAGTACAGTTAACAAATTGCAAACAATTTCGTTGTCTACGCTGTATTGTCTTACAATTGAAGGAGGGGAAATTGTAGGCGTCTGTTAAATATTTTGTTTATCATTATTATTTGCTTGCCCACGAATAAAGGTTGTACGGAATCAAATCGCACCACTTTTAAATGGCTGTAACTTTTTACCCGCTGGGTATTTTCTATTGCATTTTTGGATGGAATTAGTGCAATGTGTATTTGTTTACGCTGTGTTAGCGTGAAGATGGAGTCGGAAGAACAGCAGCGGCGTAACTAAATTTTGCGAACGTACCTCAAAAATCCGGATCTTTCTCATCGTGTCATCAGCAGGTACATTCTACGGTGTTCAATTTTACTCCCTGGAAGTTTAAAGATGATTGGTTGAACGGGCGAATTTTGCAGAATATATGTGTGTGTCGCAATTTGATTCCGTACTCCCTTTAAAGTTCTTGAAATAAGGCAAGAAAAATCTCTGTCTTATAAAATTGTTTATTGCCGTTGTTGGACTTTTATTCGCTTGAAATTGGTGAAAGCAGTGCTTGTCCGCCATTTCCAATGAGGAAATAGAGGAAGTAGAATTTCGAATTATTTCAGAAAATACAATGACATTTAAATAAAGGTTTCTTTAAGATAATTTAATTTAAATCACGGTGAACGTTGCTTAATATGAGGTTATTGTGCTGTTATTTCCGTGCTGTTTTGAAATTCGGACACTTATGCCATGAAACTAGACATTTTTCGAAGTTGTTCATTTCTAAATCGAGGATGCTATACATAGTGCTATAACTGTATTGCTTCTACGTTTTTTTTTTGATCCTTGGAGATCAAGCAGGTGCCCAGCTAATATTTTATTTCACTTGAACGAGGTCATTGTTTTGTTAAACAACTTTATTTGTCACAACACGATGTTTTCTTACGGAAAACGCGTAGTACTACAAACACTTAGTCGATAAATCCTCACACTTTTCAAAGTGTTTCATCATAGTCTACCCCCAGTGCGTAGTTTTAAACATAATGTAATGTACCGGTTCACAACCTTCCCACATGCTTTCAATGTTGGAAAAACTACCTACTAATTAAATTAAAATGATATGTCCGAATTTATAACAATTTGGTATTTGATCCACTACGGAACCCAAAATCATAGTTTGATCCTAACTAGCACAAAATCGTTACGCTACGCGGTCGCAATGAATCACGGTATTTTTAAACTGTATTTACTTTCAAAAATTCGAAAAATCGGATTTTTTTTCAATTCCATAAGGATATATAAACAACACAAGAAACTTTATTAATCACATTTCAATGGATTTTATTGTAACTTTTACTCCATGAATGGTATTCTAATTCAAATTTATTCTTTAAATATGATGACACAGAAGAGCACCTACCGTTAGAGTACATTATACATGCAGAACGATCGATAAACGAGAACTGTGTTTAGGAATTTTGAGAAAGTTTGAAATTAAGATTCCTTGCAAACCGTGCTACATCAATATCCTCCATAAATCTGGACAATTGATCGATAGTCTTAACATAGGCTTATGACACGGTCTTCAAAAACTAATCGACTATTATATGGAAAAAATGGACCGGATGATGATGTAACAGGGCACATTTCACCGATATTTTCTGTGATTTCATAAAAACTAAAAACCGATTAGTTCTTCCACATTTAGGATGGAATTTCAAATTAGCAAATTGCTTAGATCAACTTTATTATTTGACATGTGATTTCCATCCTAGTTATTGTTAATTATCAACTCCATTCACTCGTACCCAGCAAAACAAAAAATCTCAAACGAATTCGTTAAGGTATCCATGGCGCGTAACAAAGTCCCATTTCCCCTGAAGGGCAATAATCAGACTCCTGTGTCGATAGGTTCCGTCCGACTGAAATCGCTTCTTCCCGGTCCGATTTCACACCTATTTTGGAAGATGATCCTCAATTATGACTCTTACTGCAAATCAATCATCATAAAGCTACCCCTGAGTCAGCCTGCAGGCGGGCAAAAAGCGATATCCTGGTGAGTTCTAGTCTCTACTTCACTCTCTCAACAGACTTCCGTCTCTTCTCTAGTCAAACGTCAAACGAGCCAAGTGTGATGACCAGGCAGGAAAGATCACCCACACTCCTGGCATCACAGGGGGACATCTGTCCTCGTCTCGACTCGCACACCACTTGGTAGCCGAAAACTCTCGCACCTATTCCGGCCCCCGTCGTGCGGTGGTGGGCTCAATTGAGTTGTCAAATTTTCCGCTCAATATATCAATCATCGCAGGGAAGAAAGCGAACAACCAAGCAAACGGTGATTCTCCGGGAAGGATCGAAGGCCGCTTCAGGATTCCGAATCTGTCTCCTTGGGGAGTTGAGGTAATAAAGTTGTTATTCTGCCAAATTATGACGTTTATTGGACAGCCTGAATCGATCATCGAACCCACAGTGGTTGAAGGCTGTTGCGTGACCGTGTTCCATTATCGGTTCAATAAAGCAATTAGGATTCGTGTTTGATGCGGTCTTAGCCACAAACAGTCACTATCTTTGTTCCATATGGCACTCCTTTGTTTGCACTGATAGTGAGCCGAAGTACTTCCAACATGTTCCAGCCTGGGAGTTGGAAGGAATGTGTGGAATGTTGTAGAACGGCATGCCCCTGGGGGGATGAGACCAGACAAATTTGACAATTCATTTGTCTTGTAGTGCTTAGTGGTTCGGTTTGTGAATGCGTCAATCGTTGTACGCCATTAATCTCTGACTAATGAAATCGAGCCTTGGAGTGAGAGCTGATTGATCATTGACAGCAAGAAGTTAACCCTTGCAGAGCTGCTTGAATTTTTTAGACGTTCTTTGGGAATGGGCGAGGGAATTCAAGGGAAGAGGAAGCTTACGGATTAATCTTTATTGATGTCATTTGTCACTCGCTGTCCAGCGTCTCTCCTGCTCTTTCGCTGCCGTTGAGCCCTGTTGAAAAAGTGCTACAACTTGTGATTGATCTTATATTAATTGATTTATTGAGATTTGTCAGCTCGTTTGATATGCCATCAAGACGTGTCGTTTATTTATTTTGGGCATCAGCTAAATGATCACTATATAAGTAAGTCATCGCTCTCGTCGCTCCAGGGGTCCAACCAGGCATCGATCGGTCGCGATCGCGTCTCAAGCTATGATGAATATGTTATTGGTTTTAATCTCTTTCCATTCTCCTGGATCCGGCTGGATCCATCCAGATTCCAATTTTTTTTTTGGACTCAGACATCAGTAGGTAATTGATACCCTGTCAGTCCTTCAACCCCTTTCCGCACCCGAAAAAAAATCGTAGGAAGTGTGTCTCGGAAAACGTTAATCCCGCAACGCGATGATGAATAAATTAACTCCGACATCACATTTTGCGAGTTCACACGCCATCGGATCGTGTTCCAGCGCTGTCCGTCAGTTTTGTGACGGTTTGCCCTACATACGCAGTCAGATAGCGATCTCCGCGGATCGTTCCGCACGCACCGTCGCGTCATCATCGTCGTCGTCGCCACGTGAGCCGAAAGATGAATGAAATCATGAACCCTTTGTCCTCGTCGTCGTTGGGAGATATGATCTCGCCGGGTTTGCCTATACCAGCCGAAAAGGAACTACTATTCAAAATGAATCGGAAAAAATCTTCAACAAAACGCCAAAATATTTGTGATCATTTACCATTCATCATGTTAACAAACAGATATCCACATCATCAACCACGCGGGGTAATATTATGCGCACTTTTTTGATTTGTTGTTTTTGCGTGCTTCTGGCCGAGATAATTACCGGTTTTCACGAGACCGTCAGCGTCCATCAGCAGCAAATAATGGAGCGCAGAGATGTAGGATCTTTTTTTAATTCCGAACGGAAAGGAAATCCGGTTGTGCGAGGTACCCGAGATTTCGAATCAAACAAATGGTCTCTCCGGTTTTCTGTTAAATAACAATTAGTTTAATGGGTAAATTGAGCTATGGGCGTAACAGCGATGGTTTTTTATTTTGTTTTCCCCACCGAAATTCAACGGCCGAATCTACAGTAGTGAGGGAGCGAGACAGCCATAGAGGCAACGAGAGGCATCCAGAGACATCAAGGGTTCATCTCGTTTTCGGACGGTTGGGTGAGGAAAGGGGAAAAGAAATGACATCCACAAAAGGACGACCATGCTCAGCAGCCAGCCAGCAGTGCACCGTTTGAGACGCAGGAATCTTCAGGGATGGATGCGATCGGAAGAAGAAAACTGCGAAGGAAGGTGCATTCATTTGCATTTGGGCGTTGCAAATTGCAATTTCGTACAAAAACTAATGAAAATTGCTCATTTTCGTGCCGTTGTTTGGGATGTCATTCGTATTTTTTTTGTGTTCCGAATTTTACGGCTGGGTTGCGAATTGCTCCGTCTGGGCTTTTCGATGATTGACAAATCCATTCACGATGATTGCGTGTTCGAAGCATGGTGGAAGAGAGGAAAGCTATCGCATAGATGAAGATATGGTTTATGCTACAAGGAATCTGCCTGGGTGGGATGCAGAAAAAACTTTCATTGATTTCTTTGGATCATTGTTTTACTTCGGTGAAGTTCACTATTTTCTTCTTCACTCTGGGTGCTTTTCTAAATTTGAGGTTTTTATACTAGTTTTTAATTTTTTTTTAAACTTTTCCGAACGTATTTTTAGAACGATTGTAATTAGGAAAATAATAAAAAACTTTAATATTTGCTCGCATTAAGTAGTTATACCTTGAAATAGAATCGTTTTTTTTATTATTTTCTATTTATTTACCAGCCTTATCAAAAAGTTTTGAAAGCGACATATATGGAGCAGTGGCAAAACCAAAAATTTTACGCCATTTTAATACTTCATTCTTTGTTTACAAACCATACGCAGTTGACGTGTTAGTGAATTTTTAACGATGGAAAACATTCGATTACTGTATAGTGATTCAGTTCTTTATTTTTGAAGATTTATCAACTACTGAGATCCATGCAAAGATAGCGATAGTATTGAAAGATTCTTCTCCTTTATTTCCAACCGATCACCGATGGGTTTTTGAGTTTAAGCGTGGCCGTACAAGCGTTGAAGACAATCCACGCTCAAGACGTCCAAAAAGTGGATCAACACCAGAAATCATAGGGAAAATACAGAATATGGTTTTGGAAGACTATCGATCGACTGAGAATTTGATAGCGGACACCATAGGCATCTCACATGGAACAAAGTGGCATATTTTGGCTGAAGTTTTGGGTTTAAAAAAAACTGTGTGTAAAATGGGTGCCGGTTTTGCTATCAATGCAACAAAAACACGTTTGAATGAGACTTTCTGAGCAACATTTGGAGCAATTTTAAAGGATAAAAAGGATTTTCTGCGTCAATGCATCATTATGGATGAGACTTGGGTCTACCACCCTGATCTTGAATCAAACCAAGAGCCTATGCCAAACCAAGTAGAGCCTGTGATACTTCCCAAGTTACAATTTTAGTTTTATTCCAGCCGTAAAGCACTCCTCTCGGCTTTGTTGATAAAACTACATTCAAAACTGTTTTGTCCACCAACACCTACACTATGCATCTTCAAAGCCAAAATGTGTACAAAGTGGCCCACGGTTGATAAAACCTTAACAAAACCATAAAGATTTTGAAAATGTTGTAGTGAAGGATGTTATGACCACTTGAAAACCTTCATAAAACCTATTGGTTGCCATCAAAACCAGCATAGGGCCAATCAGCCACAGCTGTCAAACTTTATGGTGATATCGTGGTTGATTTTGTTGTTCTGCTTTGTTCGATTTTCTGCTCTTCTGGTTCATTTAACAGTAAATAATATCTAATTAAAAAGTTCTAGTTGTGCAAGAATTTTGTTTGATAGCAAAATATCCAAAACAAATGGAGTTTTTTATAGCGTATCATGCTCCAAATTATATGCGCATTTTATTTTATGGTGAATATTGACGCGTTAAGAGCCGAACATAAATGCGCCTCGGAGATAATGCAAGTTTACGTCAATAAAAACAAAATTGGAACGAATATATTCGATAAATTAATCATATAGTTCCCGAAAATTTATGGAATTCAATAAGGAGATTTAAAAAAAATGCCAAAATTGGTCTTTGATCTGCAGTTCATTTGCATTACATATAAAATTTGGTGTATGTATTTTTCCACATTTCAACTATTTCATATATTTTAATATGGCGATTGGAAGAAACCACAGTTTGCCATAAATCAAATTTATCTTCACAATGGCTACTATAAAACTATTTGGTCATTTAATGACACTTCGCAATGCCAATTGGCCGTTTAATGCTGCTTCAACAGTCCTAAAACGGCACTTCATTTTACGAGTTCACAAAGTCGAAATAAAGTTTGAGATCGTTTTGAAGAAGCTGCATAGGTTCTCATAAACCTGACTAAAATTTGAAACTTTTTGGCACCTTTTACTGCCACAATAAAACTGAATTGTTTTCTAGTGGTGTTCACAAAACACTAATAAAACTTAACCAAGCTGTATGGTTTTGGAATTGTTTTTTTTTTTCATCAAAAAAATGCACCTGCTCACACAGCTCAAAAAAACCGTCGTAAAAATCACTGGATTGAGGTAATAATTGTTGTAAAATCCATCCTATTCGCCCGATTTAGCTCCTTCTGACTTCTGGCTTCCTCAGTTTCCGTCAAACGAAGAGGTTATAGTCGTTTGCTATATAGTTTTTGTTTATCTGCTCCGTATTTGCTTTCTATCACTATTATGTTCATCTAGAGTAGTTTTTTAAAAAAATATACACATTTAATTATTTCATTTTCATGGCATAACGTCATTATAACAATACCTGATACACAATATCCCTCCAACATTCTCGGTTCGAGTCTGCTCTCCTCCTCCTATCTTGTGGGCACCTTGTACTCCCTAGACCTTGTTCTTGCAAGATTGCAAACAATGTCGTGCTCTGTTGCAAGATGTTCAAGGCATTGCCGCCAAAATGCTTATTAGAGTCCCAGTTTTTGTTTCTGGTCAGTATTACCCTTTTTTGACCCAATAAGCTACAAAAAATTTTAGCCGGAAGGCATGTTTTGCCACGATCCGTGAGGCAGCGACAGATACAAATTTTCGTCGGAACATGCTGTTCGTAGGCTCAAACTTCATGATTTTTCATTCTACTTCTTGAAATGGACCAATGGCCATACTGGCCATTCCGGTACAATGAAGATGCTCCGGAGGAGCTCTTAGGAGGGGACAAATACAGATTTTTTGGCGAAACATGCCTTTCGATGGCTTAAACTTTATGAATGATCATTTTCTTAGGCAATCCAGATGACTTGGGGAAATTTTTATGTCTTTCGACGCCTCAATTTTCATGACTTTTTGTAAACAATCTATTTCTAGCCATTAAATGGACGAAAGACCATACGACCATTCTCCAAGGGAACCCTTGAGGAGGAGACAGATACTGGTTTTTGCCAAAACATGTCGATGGTACTAAATTTCGACCATGTCGATGTCAACTTCATGTTTAGTAACCTGTTAATTTCATATTTTATAACTGTTCAATTTCATATTTATTAACTTGTCAATGTCCAACATGTGCCTTTTTCATTATTCGCTAAGTCGGTAACAATATTAAACAAATTCAGTTCAATACATCCACCGAGCAAAGTGGATGAACATTCACCTCCTCAACTGTCTGGATAACAATCGGAGTGGACTACCTCTTTCACCCGATCACGCTGAGGCGCACATAAATGAATAGACATTATGCCTAAAAGCTATGTCAAGTGAATCAGTTTATTCTGTGATTTAGAAAGCTCACGGAAACTATTACTGTGCTGTTTTACTAATTCGCCAGATTTCAATAATTTCGTTAACCAGGTTGATAATCGAGTCCGTGAGCTTCCAGAACCAGTAAAACGGATCTAATTGAGGTAGCTTTCTTTGCTTACTATTTTTACTCATTCTTTAGCACGTTGAAATGTTTTGGAATATTTCAATGTGATTTGAGAACAACAAGGAAACGCAATTAAATCTACCAGTAATCAGCCCTAGGTGTAATAAGGTTCTCATCCTGGCATATTACTGTTTATTATCCTGCTGATTTTTAATCACCGGATTGAACCTATATAAGGTGTGGGGCCAATATTTGTCACCACTCACTATTACTACTGCTACCAGATCAAAATTCCGTTCATGAATAGTTTCACTCAGACACTTGTCATGTAAAAAAAAAAATCATTTGGTTTCAATGTGGCTGAGCAATAGCAATTGGCGGCAGCAACTTGACAACTGCCGAGTTGGCTCCACATCCTATGCTCACGACATTAAACATGAAGTTGTAGTCAAGGCTTCAAGTTTTCACAGCGTATTTACATTTTTGCATTTACTCCACAATTATAACCATTACAAAGGTTCAGAGAAAACTTGGAACCTTCAGCCTCACTTTACACCACATTTTTTTATTTTATATTTTTGCTAAATTTACCATTCTTCCTTCCATTTTCTACTTTTTGGATCAGGTTTATCAGTTTAGCATATACAATTAGCATATTAATTGTGGTTCAATTTCCAAATCGATATGATCAAAACAAAAGGTGATCTCTTCGATTTTCCTTGGGGTCATAGGAACTATTTCAAAAATCGAAAATCGACATCAAAATGATTGAGCTCGTAAAGATCAATCCAAGATCACCCAATTCTAGTTCGTATGTAAAAAAAGATAATTGCCATTAGTCCATTTCAAGGCTAGAAATACACTACTCATGAAAAATCATGAAGTTTGAGCCGTTGAAAATCCGTTTTTGTTCCCTCCTGAAGGGTTCTTCCGGGGTATCCGGGTTGTCTTAGAATTTCCAATATGGTCGTTGATCCATTTCAATGCAAAAAGTACACTACTCAATATAAATCATGAAGTTTGAACCGTCGAAAGGCATGTTCCGATGAAAATTTGTTTCGGTCGCCACCTCACGGATCGTGGCAAAATATGTCCTTTTCCGGCACAGATTCCTTGTGCCAATCGGATTTAAAATGGCTGTACTCTCCAGAAACTCGAAATTTGCACTCTTATAAGCATTTTGACTGCAAAACCTTCAAACTTGGTCATATACACTTTCTACATGTGTCTACATTACCGAGTCAATATGACCCAAAACACTTTGTTCGTCACAAACACCCAAGGAAGGTTAACTTAACCTATTACCACGGCTGGCACATCTTTGTCACTTGCTGCATCTCCAACGGCTCTTAATTCGCTGTCCAAGTCCTTTTCCTGAACTTCATTCAGATGTTCATCGAAACGCTGCTTACCCCGTTTGGTCACCTCACAATCGTTAGTCACCTGGGAAAATTGTAGTTTATGTAGCGTTACACCACGGCTAGGCAAACTCCCTTGCAGTCCAGTATTGATACAGGTCAACCTTGATTATCCGGGGACTCGCAACAAATTTCACTACAAATAATCAAGCCATGCTGGAGGTTCATCTGGGTTCGATTCCTGGTCTGATTTTGGCATTTTTCGACTCCTTGGGCACAGAATGTGATGGTACTTGCCGCACAATCAAACTGAGGACTGTTCATTCAAGAATGTGGTCACCTGTTTTTCAAACCAAAATGTTTATTTGCGAGCAAATTCATACGTTTGCTTTATATAAATGAAAATCAACATACATAACCGAATTCACGTTAGTTTGAATGTTTACTTTTTATTTCTGAAGAATGCTCGAACTTTTCTGTTGATTCCTTTCATTAGATTCTGCACAATTTTCTCGGAAACTTTTCGTTGTGCTGCAGACAAAATTTTCTTACAGCAATCAACAGAGCATTCCTTTCTTCCATCTTTCTTAAGAAGCCACCTGATTATTGCCCAGTATCTTTGGATAGGACATAGTTCAGGGCAGTTGGGTTTTTTTTCCGTCATGAACATCTTCGACGATTTTCACTGTTTTAAGTCAGTTTTGTTCATTTAGCTTCTTATAATAGCTTTCTTGCTATCATTTACAAACACAAGTTTCCAATGGTATTTTTCAGTTGTTAATTTTGAAACTTTTATTATGTTATTTTAACTCTTAAAATAGCTGTTTGAAAAAAAATCTTTAATACTTCAGCCAAGAATTGTGAGTAGATGCCAGATCCGACCAAAACAATGGAGGATCTGTATGCTTTTGGTAGATGGGTGGAAGTCGTTTTTGTGCATTGTTTTCTGTAATTTTCACCGTTGATTGTGCCCTTTGTGAAATATCAAGAACTCTTCAAGCCGCAGGTCAAACCAGTTTTTTGGTTCGGATGTATCGTAAATCATCAGGCACATCTATCGTCTGCTCAGCTTTGATTAATTACGGCCCCGGAAGTGTACACTAAGGTTTTTTTTTACACGGTTTGTTTCGGCGATAACTCTAGAACGGAACAACTTATCGACCTT